>JAHBCN010002662.1:0-87458 GCA_019359885.1 Listronotus oregonensis
CTGGAGGAATGACCATCTACACTAACTGATATACGTCGATTAGAAAGGAAACTGGAAAGCCAAGAGCAAAGCTTAGGTGAAAGACCGTAAGAAGAAAGTTTGTTAAGAAGCCCGTTATGCCAGACCTGATCGAAAGCTTTAGATATGCCAATAGCAACAATCTTGGATTCGCCAAGATACTCAAGGGACTTGTTCCAGTTGTGTGAGAAAAAAAGAAAGAAGATCAGCTGTGGATCTACTGTGACGGAATCCATATTGTCTATCATGTAAGATCTTATGTTTTTCCAGATACTTTAAGATTTGGGAATTAATGAATTTTTCCATTACCTTGCAAACAACTGAAAGAAGAGATATAGGTCTATAGTTAGAAGGGAGACTTTTGGATCCTTTTTTGGGGACAGGTTGCACACGTGCAGCTTTCCAACTCGCCGGGAAAATGCCCGTGTCGTAAGAGATTCGAAAGAGGCGAGTTAAGATGGGTGCAAGCTCGGGAGCACATTTTTTTAAGACGATTGCTGGTATGTTATCCAGCCCAGACCATTTTTTAGTATTAAGAGAAGAAAGAATACGCTTGATCTGTTTGATTTTAAAAATTATATCGGACATTTATGAGAAACAGGGACAACTGTTGGAAGAGGAAGATTAATAGGAGGATCAAACGTAGAATTGGCAGCAAATTGTTTGGCAAATAGTTCGGCTTTTCCTTTGGAGGTAGAGACAATTCCATCTTCAGAGATTAGTGGTGGAAAAGAATTTGTGCAAAAGTTCTGACTAATTTTTTTGCAAAGGATCAAAAAGCTTTTCTGGCATTTGAGCAAGAGAGAACTTTATCTTTTATTCGATTGTTAAAACGGTCTTTTGCATCTGAGATGGTCTGATTATACTTATTTCTTGCTTCGATGCTAGCCTGTCGATTTTCGGGACTGGGGTTTTGAAGAAACTTTTTGTGGACTTGAAGTTTTAAAAGTCTGGCTTTGTCACAGGATTTGTTCATTTTTGCATGGGTTATAACACCGCGTTCGTATTTTTTGCAAGGATTTGTTACCTTTTGAGAGAAATTCTGCTTAATTTAATGAAAATTAATAACTCACGGATTTGTTACCCTTTGATTAAAATTCCTGAATTCACTAAACCATTATACAAGGATTTGTGTACTTTTGGTAAAACCGGGGCATGGGACTTTATAGAGATGATCGAGGTCTACATGATGCAACATTTATCTCGTTTTGTGGTTAAAATGGATTTGTTTACTTTTGCGTGGATGCTCCTCAATTGTTTTGTAATGTTTATATTATTATCTAATCGATGCATTTGCATCCTTTAACTTAACCTAAATAAATAAGGTTTCTTCGAATTTAAATTTCATTTTTCTCTGCAAAAATTTCCTTTTTGGATTTTTTCTTTTTGGAATACACCAAACAAAACGTGTTCTTTTCACCTGTAATTTTTATTTCTTTTTAATCGATAGACGTTTAACGACAATGAACCCATATACACATATATGTATATATCATTTTTTGTTAGTTGCATTAATTTTCTTCGTTTCCATATCTCTTTAATAATTTTTAATTTTTCATCATAATAAAACCATACAACCATTTTGCAAGTACCTAGTCTTAAATTACGGATTTGCCTAATAGCACCACACACCTTCAATTACCACGAAGATAAATTGAAAACCCACAAGAGATATACACCATCAACCGTCCCATAGAAATTCCCATTTTTTCGTTAATTTACTTCATTAGTTGCACTATGTAACTCAATCCCGTTTTACAAAAATGTGTTAAAAACACTAAAGTCATGCATCGGAGATTTAATTACCTATTAAAACGTAGATGAAGTGTGGAGTATTCCAAAAAGAAATAAACGCCTAGTAAAATGTGTGAGACTTCCTTCAGCGGTACGATAAATATAAAAAACTAAATTTAATATTATGATTTCGGACATTTTTACGTTGTGGTATGTTTTACCAATCAGAAGTTTGCATTTTGAAATGTTGTTATGGCAATGTCCTAATTTGGTTGAATATTTCCTCATTTGTTAAAGTTCCCATAAAATAAGTACAATTTTCGCAAAATTACGGTAATTGCACTGCAGAAATCGAAATTTGCAACGCAAGTTTATACTGTTGACGAAACGTTAGTATTTTCTGTTTAACAAAATATTAGAGTTGCCGCGAGACACGAGATACGAGACGTCTCGTCTCGTCTCGAAGCCATTTTGTCTCGTTTCGAAAGCATTTTGTCTCGAATTTCGAGACGAGACGAGATAAAATCCTTCGAGACAAGCTCGAGACGAGACGAGACATCTTAAAAATTTTAATGACTTAAAACTTAAGTAAACCAACTGTAATAAATCTTCAACAATATATTTCTAGTTCTTAAGAATTATACAGGTTGTTTAAGATTAAGTGTTACAAACTTCAACAGCAGATCAAGAAATGCATTGTTTTAGAAATACAGGGTGTTAAAAAAAGAAGCTAAAATTAATTGCTTTAAAAAGTAAATCACCCTGTAGTTTTATTATTTTTTAATTATTTTGAATATTTCACTCATGTACATATTTTCCCATAAGAGAAGTGGTATTATGAAAAAATTACAGCGGCAATTCCACGTCGTCTAGGCAACGTGGTTTTTCCACTTACTGTCAAATTGACAATACGAAATTTTTAAATTATAATGACGATTTGTTAAATTAATATTTAATTTTTTGTTAATAAATTTTATCTACGTTTTTGATTCGTGAAATATTCTCCCCAAATACCGCTCGTACTTTAAAATTAACCAGATAATTTTTTTACTCATGCGTATGCGTACTCAAGCTATCGTGAAAAATTATCGGTAATTTTTAAGCACTCGTAGTATTACCCCCGCCCCGATAAAACAACTTAAAATACAACTATTTTGTCTCTTGATTTTTTTTTAAATTTTGCTTTGCTTTTAAGAAAAAAATTAAAACCGATTTTTTTTATACCCTTTAGAAAAGTAGGAGTTTTACTTTGTCTCTCGAAAAAAACTCAAATAACGAAAAAAGTTGTATTTTAAGTTGTTTTATCAAAATAATTGTTTTAAAAATTATGTACAATTAAAGCTTCTTTTTAACTTTAGGACCCTGCGTATTTCCAATTTCGAAACGATGCATATCCGGACTTATGTTTATAGAGACTTTTTTGCAAGATCTAAGTGCAGTTAAAGATTTTAAAACTATTGCTCAAACACCCTGTATAATTATAAGAAAAATTTCTAGAAAACATTTTACCTGTGTTTTGTAATAGATTTTATGACTAATGTTCCATTATCTTTTAGATTTTTTTTCTATTTTGTGGACATTTTTATAATATAAGTTCTATATTTTTATTTTAAATAAAAAAGCAAATAATTAGGTTTTTTACTTTATTTTTAGTTGCATATTATGGGTGTCCGTAAAGTCTGAAATCACCAATTTTTGAGAAAACACAATTTTAAAGAAGCTCAATCACGTCAACTTTTATTTTACAAGGCGTGTTATAAAAAAATATAAGCATTTATACAGGGTGTTCCAAAAAAGAGATACATCATAAATGTTACAAGCGGCGGCACTTTTTGATGCCTATGCAGAGGGTTGTTTTTGCATGTTTTTCTATTAGTTGAGGATATGCCGCTATTATGTTTTAAAAAGTTTTAATTTAATATAAAAACAATGCATACTTCTTAAAATACGTACCAGTTTGCAGCAGATTTTGCTATTAGTTTGTAGGTATATAGTGTACAGGGTGAGTCAACGATGGCGAGGAGTAAGTAATTTAATGCCTTAAATATAAGATTTGTAGATAATGTGCTTATGTAAGTATTAGGTATATGGTTAAATAGTATGTTAAATTTTAACGATATTTTAAATTAGACAGGGCTCGTCCATAAAGTATTAGGATGCTACAAAAGTAA
Organism: Listronotus oregonensis; assembly: GCA_019359885.1. Classification (NCBI taxonomy): domain Eukaryota; kingdom Metazoa; phylum Arthropoda; class Insecta; order Coleoptera; family Curculionidae; genus Listronotus; species Listronotus oregonensis. The sequence continues at coordinate 3,924 of JAHBCN010002662.1, forward strand.
TTTTTCTACTCATATCTTTACAGTTTTGGATTCTATTTATTCAATTCTAGAAATTCCTATACCTACTACATATTCTATACCCAGAAAGTTACGTAGGTATAAGAATATTGCCATTTAGAAGAGTTTGGGTATACTTAATTATTTTATAAAAAGGTAAAAAATGGTAAAAAAAATTGAGAATGAACATTTCTAGAATTAAACATTGGAATTAATAATGTAATGATAAAATATGTATGACCTTCCAAAAATTTCCGCAACAATTCATGCTCCAAGAAAATTATAAGTAAAAATTTCACTTGTCTCAACTGTTCTCAACGACCAATATTTAAATTTGTTTTTCAATTTTTTTAACAATTTATATATTTAACAGATGTTTTATACCTTTTTGATCTGATATTAAATACATTTTTCTGAAAGCTTTTCAGTAAAACATGCCTGAAATCTCATACATCCAACAATTGTTGTTTTCTGACAGATAACTGGAAGTAAAATAGATAATTTATAACATCTGTTCTTTACAATTATCTACTAAAATGATTAAATAAACCTCTAGTTTATCGTAGACGAAAGCATCAGTAGAAATATTTATAGAGTTCATTAGCATTTCACTTTTCTAACACAATAGCTATATTTGTTTTTTTTTATTTACAGATTCACAATTCAAAAAATCTCCCCCCTTCACGCAGCTCAGTCTAGAAACGAAGTAAACATATATTCTTCTCCTTACGCGGACACGACGTTTTGTAGAACCATCCCCGGTCTAACCAAACACCAGATTGAACTGTGCAACCAACAACCGGATACAACCATGGTTGCACTTCAAGGTATGATAATAACTATACATATATAAACCTATTTTTCATTTACTTTTAACAATTTATTTTGAGTTTTTTTTTAAGGTGACAGACAACTATGTAGGTTGATGATTTCTTGAACTTTCATTGTTTTCGTTTGTTTAAAAACATACCGTTTTGACTGGAAAGTATCTTCAGCACTCTTCAGGTAAATTTTTGCCACTGTTTTGGTTTTTTTGCTTTCTTTATTGTTAAGTTCTTGAACCATACCATATAAATTGACTATGGCTGGGGAGAGGGTGGAGCCGATAGGAAGTCCTTTATCCTGCCTGAAGAATCTGTCTTTCTCTTGGAAATATGAATTACCAAAGCAGGATTCGATGAGGTCCATAATGGCATCTTTTGGGAGTGTTGTTCATTCCGCTAGATTGTCATCTTCTTCCAGTCTGCTTCTGAAGTTGTCCAAGGTTCTTTTACTGGGGCTTTCGTATATACACCTTCTACATCGAAGCATACAAGTTGATTTTTTGGTTGTATTTTCTTCTTTTTTACCCTAAATTTCGACAAAGTATTGCGAATTTTTGAATACAGCTGTGGTGTGTCCTTGTACATGTTTAGGAATTGGAAGTAGAATTTTAGCTAATTCATATGTTTTTAAATAAATGAAGACAATGGAGATCCTAAAAAACCTCTTTTAATTAACCTATTTTAAGATGACTATTGTTAAATTTGTTAATTATTAAAATATATTTCTTTAAGGATTAAACCAAGCTGTTCAGGAATGCCAACATCAGTTTGAAGGCTACAGATGGAATTGTTCTTCATTAAATACCAAAGGAAAGAATCCATACATCAGTGCAATGTTACAAAGAGGTAAGAAACTTTTTAAAAAAATCTTTATGGTTTTTAAAATAATTATTGTTTATAATAAATGTAGTAGTCGCCTAAACAAACCGAAACCGACCAACATAACTAAAAATATCAAATAAAATAATAATTGAGCGATTCTTGTCTTCTTTAATAAAGGATCAGATTGAAAAGAGATAAAACTATAAAACAAGAAATGGTAAAATCAAAATTTAAAAATTTTTGCTCGCGTATTTTGAATATTAGAATGACCCTACATTTTTTAGTTAAAAGAGAAAAAATCTTTTATGCAAAAATTTCTTTCCTAATGCCCCGTTTTCTGTATACGGGATCAGGTAAGGAAGTCATTGGATCTTGCCTCATTTTTTTAAAATAAAACACTCTGTATATTTTAGTCTAAAAAAACATATTAATTTTTCTTTAAAAATATAACACACTTTAACTTAATTACTGTAAACCACAGTAGGCTATAAAACAACAGGTAACATCCGAAACACGAAACTATGTTGACATTGTAGCTGGAAAGACATTACAGAATTTATTTTAATATACAAATAGTAAAATAAATAGTTGGCACAAGAAAGTAAATTAAAAAGGCTGTAGAAACTTTGAAACGAAATGAAAAAGCTCGGATTCTCTTTCGAGCCTGAAAGTATTTCTCTTCTTCCAATCTGTATACTCTGTATGTATCCCATCTCTAGAATATTGTTCTCATGTCTGGACAATGGCGTCCCCTACAACACTTAGCATTCTGGACTTCATTCAGAAAAGAGCCGTTGGTCTTATTAATGATCCCACGCTCACAGAAAGGCTTCCTCTTCTTGCCCACCGTCGAGCTGTAGAGGATCTGTCGCTCTTCTACAGGTATTTTTACGGCTTCTGCTCAGAGTGATTGTCCAGTATAATTCCTTCTCTGGCAGCTCCTAACAGAGCAACACGTAGTGTAACTTTTATGCACTCTTTTGCAATTCAGTTAAAGAGACCCCGAACTTCCCGCTTTCTTCGTTCCTTTATCCCTAGAGTGTCAAGACTGTTGAACCTGCTGCCCGCAGAAGTTTTTTCTTCTCCTCTCAATCTCCAAATATTTCTCGTGTGAAGAAACTCCCTCTCACCACACTTAAGACACCCATGGAACGTTAGTACTTAGGAATCAGCCTTCGTGGACTGTCCCAAGATAAAAAAAAAATAGAACTCTGTTGTTTTCAATGAATTCTTGACATCTTTTTTAAATGGATTTTAGGGCATTCATGATGTGTAATGGTTTTATTTCTGCAAATGCCTTATGAATTCTTTGATTAAGGGAGAAAAAGTTTGTTCGGTCAAAAGAACAAGGTCTATTTTTAAGAATTTTTTATATTATACTGTTATTATGAATTATGAAATTATGAAAGAATATTTTAAATAAAGTTTGTACAAAAATATAAAGAAATAGGGCCCCCGTGCTCTGGCAACTTTATTCACCGGCAACCCACTAAACAGTTTACTCACCCGTGAGTAGTCCGAATTCGCGACTAAATAGTTGCTTTTCAGCTTAGTCAAGGATTTCGTAGAAGCTACTACGTCGCAAAAACAAGGAAAAAAGTTTTGGTTAGATCCAATAATTAGTTCCATACTTTCTAATGGGTAATTTTATAAGCTACTTGAATTTAGAATGAGCATAGAATTTTTTGATTAATTACTGGTTACCCTTGGACCTTGAATAACTTACCAAAATACGTCATTACGGGAGGCTCTATCATCTCAAGAAAAATTGACGGTAACTCTAATGTAAAGAAAATAATAATACTAGGTGCTAATTGTTTAAATTATTTATTTCAAAACGTAATGAAAGCGCTCTGAACATGGGCCGTCAAACAACTAAACAGTGGACAGTGCGCACGGTTAGACAGAAACGCACGTGGTATATTTCTGCCGGCAACTGTTTTCTCACCCTCAGAATAGAGATGGGTAACTCGATCATTTACTGGCGATCGAATCAATCATTGATCGATTTCTCAAATGATCCAATCTTTTCGATCGTTCATTCAATCAATCATTTTTATAAGCGTCCAAAGCAGGTCTCAGCGATGGTCGATCGATATTTCATATGGTGACACATGGCACACTGGACTGGTTAGATTGTAAAACACTAGTCATCAACGAACGAACGAACGAACGAATGATTGCAAGCGGCAAAGCGCCAGTCGCCACCAGACAACACAACTTTATTCGTTACGTTACTTTCTGTCTTTCAGTCAGGTAGTGATTCGATCACTGCGAGCGTATGGGATTCGATCGTTCAATATTCGTAAACGATTCGGTCACTGTGATCGAATCATTCACGATTGACGCTTCTCTACCTCAGAATAAATCCGGACGCAATTAATTATTTAGTTGCGGCAACTAAAAAGTCGCCTGTGCGCGGGGGCCTTTATTGCAATTCTTCGCTGGTGCTTCGAAAAAACATTTTTTTTACAGTGACCGCGATTTCTCAGTACTATATTATTTGAAATTAAAAAAAAAATTGTTTTAATAAGTTAATTAGTTTTTCTCTTAGTTGACGCCAAGTTTTTATTTTATCAATTTTTTTTGCATTATTTAGAAGTTGAAATGTCATTTTTTTGATAATAAAATCGTCCTATTTTTTAGTGTAAAGGCCCCCACAGACTACGGTTATTTTCATACATTCGTATCGCGGCTATACAGAACGGCGTGTTGAATCGTCGAACTGTTTTACCCACACTTTACAGGTAATTTGGACCGTTTTTTTGTGCGGTCTACGGTTACGTCATGAAGAGAAGCATTTTAAATAAAAATAACAAGTATGAACATGTGCCGCTGTTCCCTTGGCTTCACTTATGCAAAAAAAATCCGTCAATTTTAAATAAAATCCCTAGAATCATCAGTAGGAATGCCCAAAATCGAACCGTCGTTCCAAAAATCAAGCGCCGGCAAAAAACCCACGATACGGCCGATGGTTTTTCCCCACAGACATCAGTTTTTGACATATTTTACACGCCGTTCTGTATCGCGGCGATACGAATGGATGAAAATAACCGTAGTCTGGGGTAAAGATTGATACTAACTAAAAAATAAAAAAAGCTCGACCCGACTTGATACTTTTTTGTATGTAGAATATATGTACAAATTTTTAAACGAACGATCGGTTAAAAGTCCAGTCACTGGGGGGTTTTGCCTCCAAAGTTTTCATAACTTAATCAATTTATTTGAAATTTTGTATATTGAGAAATAAGTTCTTTAGGAACAAAAGTCACATAGTGCCGATATGCGCTGCCCCCTCTGGGGTGGTTGCCACCCTTTCTAAAGGGTGGTAATTTTTTTACTTAAAATAACCTTGGAACTCGATAGAGGGATAAATTTTAAACAAAAAATGTAGTATACAATTCGCTGCTGAAAAGTTGAATTTTTCGACTTAAAAAAAGGATTTTTGAAGAACTTTTTATTAATAACTCCGAAACTAAGGGTTTTACGAAAAAAAAGTGCAATAAACAAAGATAAAGCTTATAAAAAAACAATGAGACCCGTGTTTTTATAAATGTTGTAAGTAAAATTTAAACTGAGATATGGGTGGTTAAAGAAAAGGAATTTTTCGTTGTATCCTTGAACCCAAACATTTCGCGTCAAATAGCACCAACGGGTACATTTTTCGAAAAAAACTCTATAAACACTTGTTAAGGAGCTTAAAAAGTCCTTTAAAATGAGTACTAGTTAAAGTATTTCGCATAAGATTTGCGTGAGATACAAGCATAAAAATGATTAATTTCTCGAATTTTTGAAAAAAAGCGCATTAAAACTAACGTCATGTTCGTTGGGATTGAAATTAGTTATATTTCTATAATTCACTTTATTTTACTAGTATTTATAAGATCTAAAAGTTTAGCCACATTAAAATGTCTAGGTTTTGAAAAAAACATGATTAAAATATATATTTTTTTGTAAATATTAAAAAAATATATTTTTTATTAAATAACTTAAAAACTATAAAAGATACGTAAAAAATTAAAAAATACAAAAATGTTGTTTTTTTTTTAAATTAAAATTTTTTTTTTTTTTTTAATTTTTACTGTAGCTTAAAAAATAACGGAGATATAGCTGGTTGAAATTTGTTCTATAGCGCAAGAAGCACCTGTCTCCGGCCATTTGACCCTTGACTGTTTAAATATGAAGGACTTTAAAGAATTTTTACAATGATAGCCTTAAAGCCCATTAAATTTCCTTCAAAATGGTTTTTGGATGGATGTCGTAGCATTAAAATTAACGAAGTTATTGTAAAAAAACAAATGGCATTGTGGCTAATACACCAGTTTGTAAGGCCATCATACCAAAAAAAAAACTAATGGCACTTCTTAAAATAAATTTTGGAATGTTAAAAAATTATTTATTTTAGAGCATTTATATAAATATTTTTTTCTACTCCTATATTAGTAAGAACCTAATTACACACCGTTTACTTTATCAGTAAATCTCTAATTACAAACACTATACTGTAAGAAGCCAAACTGTGCGTAAGGGCAGTTACGTAATATATATATATTACGTAACAGTTCCACAATCGCATTAGCCGCGAGCCCCCAAAATCTTGAAAACTTTCAATAGATATTATGTAAAGCTGGCTATGAAACAAATAGCATCGCCTTGACAACGCAAATGTTTGTATAATTATTTGTATTGTTACTTAAAGTTTACATAATCGTCTGCTTTTATTTATAAAAAAACTAAACATAAAGTCGTAGAAAAAGTATAGTACACAACTCGAGTGATAAGCCCATTACACACTCTTTCGAATTACGGTACTCGCTCACGCTCGTACCGTAATTTTCGAAATCGTGTGTAATGGGCTTCTTACCACTCTCGGTATGTAATATACTATTAATTCATTTTTGTTAAAAGGGGTATTTATAAGGGTAAAAACGTTGCAATTATAATAAAAAGTTATTTTATAAGTAGAAAAATATTTTGCTCTAAAAAGAGTACACACTTAAAATGTTTTAAATCGTGAAATATATTTTTAAATTCATTTTAGCAAAAAGGGGTAGTTGTAAGGGTTGAAATATTGCAATCATCATAAAAAAATATTCTAAAATGATTTTTTTCTAAAAATAATGCACACTTAAGATGTTTTAAATCTTAAAATATGTTTTTAAATTCATTTTAGCAAAAGGGTGTGGTTTTAAGGGTTAAATTATTGCAATCATTATAGAAAGATATTCTATAGCAGGAATAAATTTTTGTAAAACATATATCAACACTAAAAATGTTTTAAATCGTTACAAATATGTTTTAATTCATTTTCATTATAAGGGGTGGTTTTAAGGGTTGAAAAGTTCTAGTTAATAAAAAATTATTATATAAGCAGAATATACATTAATATTTTTATTTAAATACATAATTGAAATGTTTTAAGCTGCTATTTTTTTTGCATGTTGAAGAACACAAAACAATATTTAAGACAGAAAAATAAGCAAGATTTAAATGAATACAATGATTAAATCCGAGTTTTTTTAATAAAGGGTTGTTTTCACCCCTTAAAAACAAAAAGCGCACCTAAAGCGTATGTGACTTTTGAGGTGGAGGGTAAGATAAGCTTAATTATTTATTGATTATCAGTAATTTTTTCGGAATAGTGGTCACCGACTTTCCATGAATTAGAATATCACTAAAAGAAGTATATTGAAGTTCAAGGAGACTATATTGAAAAATATAGTATATTTTAAACCATAAAATCGTGTATTTTCCATCGATCGACAATAAAAGGTATTAATCCACACTTTATGAACTATTTAGATTAATGGTATTTGCATCAATCATAATTTTATTACGAGAAGTGGAAATCTTGAAACGTAACACTGCCTGGTGAGTTTTTTTAGTCCGCCGCTTGCATATGTCTAAAAGGCATATCGGCATGATATTCCCTCAGTTTTTAATCTCGAACACACATAAACAACCCGAAGACCGACTGGCAAAACATCGGCCATCATCAGATTTACAACTATGCCGTGGTGCGTATGTCCAGATCCTTACAATTCCACGGTAGCCATTCAATGCCGTATATAGGTCTTGTCTTCAAAATTTTTATCTCTCCTTCATACCTTGTTTGTAGCGAGCCACAAAGATTTATCGGCCGTGTTCTCTCAGCCTATTTGCGAGATATGTCTTCGCTCTGCGGGGCCCTGTCATTGAGTTAAATATGTTACAAGAGATTGAAATTCAATTGGGAAGATCGCTTTTACGTTACGTATGTTAATAAATTCCAATATTATTAAAAAAAATGTATTTTGGCAAACATGACATTGTCTGTTAAGGTATTTTTCTCATTATGTATCGAAGATGGTATATTGAATAACAAACAGTTAATAAAGGTCGAAATTATGTGTCACATTCAGTCTGTCCTATGAGTAAAGTTGGATTTAATAACACTAAAATCGTGGACTACCATTGTCTTTATTTGTTAATTGATACACAACGTTTTGGTTAGTGATGTATCTATAACCATTTTCAAGTGAAAACTAAAAATTATTTTTAAAAGCTGTGACCTATGTCCTATCCCTTGTTTACCGAAGCCAGATATTCGGAAGTCGACACTAGGTTTGCTAAATACAGTTTGGTTGTTTGCAATTATTACAGCTTCTTTAAATTTTCTTTTTTTCCAGTGGGTTTCTTTTTGAATAATTTTTGCTTCCGACCATTGTATGCCGTGTTGTTTTGACCATGCGTGTTCGGCAATCCCTGGCTTCGACGTTTCACCTCGTTCCGTATGTTTTTTGTGTTCTTTAGCTCTAATTTCGAGTGGTCTTTTTGTTTCCCCCATATATACCTCACCACATTCACAGGGAATTTGGTAGATGCAGTCATTTTTTGAAACATTGTTGTCCGGTCTCCTCTTAGTAAGAACACTTCTCGGAGTGGTTTGGGATTTAAATGCTGTTTTCATAAAATACCTATTCGCTATTCTGCGGATCTTTTCTGAAGTTCCTTTAATATACGAAATAGTCATAAATATTTGGTCTTGTGGAGTCTTATTTAAATTAGAGTTTTTTGTCTTATCTTAAAATTTATCGGTTGTTTTCTTAACCAATCTCTTACTGTATCCGTTCTGCTTAAGATCCCTAGTTATATTACTTATTTCCTCTTGCAGGGATTCCTTACTGTTACATAAAGTCACTGCACAATTGTATAGAGTACGTATGACGCCCTGTTTCGTTTCGTTATATTGACCAGGGTGGATCGGTTTTCTGTATATTAAGGTTTAATTTTCGTTTGACTAGAACGTCGAGAAAAGCTAGGGCCGAATTTTGCTCCTTTTCCATTGTGAATTTAATTCAAGGTCGAAGGCAATTTAGATGTTTTAAGAAAACTTTCTTCGTCATTACCTGTCCATACAATGAAAGTATCGTCAAGATACCTTAGCCAAACTTTTGGTTTAATTGGAGCAGTTCTTATTGGTGTGCCTCAAACCATTCCATGTAAATATTTGCTACCACTGAGGAGTAGAAGAACATCTTTTAGGAAAGGGTTAAGCTTTGCCAAAGCCCCAAAACATACGCCGACTTTAGACATGATTAGTAGTGTAGAAACAATACGACTCCAGGGACCAGATGGGGAAGAATTTCGATGATGGAAAGTCAAAACGGTTTTGAAAACAAAACAAAGCAACCCCACCAATATAAGTCAAAATGAATTGGTAGCTCTTAAAGAGCTTTAAAATGATATATACGAAATTCTTCCAGCAGACAAAGGAAATGCCACTGTAGTCATGGATGCAATCACTTACGAGAGGAAAATAGACGAAGTTCTTTGGAAAGGTAAATACAGATCTCTTGATCAAGATTCAACAGCACCCATAGAAAACAAAATTTACCGAACCTTAAGAAAATACAAAAACTTTCTGAACGATGAAACAAGAAAAACTTTAACACCACACAACAATAAACCTCCACATCTCTATGGACTACCTAAGATACACAAAGGTAAAATACCCTTAAGGCCCATTACCAGTTCTAGAAATGCACCCACGACTGCACTAGCAAAACACATTTTAGACCTTATTAAACCACTGGTCGGTAAGTCACCATCTTTTGTTAAGAACTCTAGTCATTTTGTTGACATTCTCAAAAATGTAGAAATAGGACCAGACAATATTTTTGTAGTTTTGATGTGGAAAGTCTATATACAAACGTACCAGTGGAAGAATCGTTAAACATTATCCGAGCCAAGCTTAAAGAAGATCATAAACTAGTGGAGCGCACCACCCTGCTGCTGGATGAAGTGATGGACTTGTTGAAGCTTTGCCTTCGTAATTTTTACATTCAGGTGAAAGATGAATACTACGCGCAGGATGATGCAATAAGAACTGCTCCAATTTAACCAAAGTTTGGCTAAGGTATGTTGACAATACTTTCATTGTATGAACAGGTAATGACGAAGAATTAAAGGTTGTATTTAATTCACAATGGAGAAGGAGCAAACTCTGCCCTACCTTTCCTCGACGTTCTAGTCAAACGAAATAATGGTCATATACAAACCTCAGTATACAAAAACCGAGCCACACTGGACAATATTTACATCAGAATTCTAATTACTCCAACGAAAAGAAACAGGGGGTCATAGGTACTCTATACAATCGTGCAGTGACCTCATGTAACAGTAAGGAATCCCTGCAAGAGGAAATAAGTAATATAAGTGGGGATCTTAAGCAGAACGGATACAGTGAAAGACTGGTTCGGTTCAGGTAAAACGTAACATCCACCAGTAAAATGAATATTGTCCCTGACATGAGGGAAAGTGTCAATAAATCAGTGACAGTCAGTATTTAAAAAAATATATGAATTATTCAATCGACGAAAAAGTATCCATAATTAAGAAGCATTATGCGGGAAACAGTTTTAGAGCAGTATCTGAAATGTTTTCAGTTTATTTCCCCACCAAGTCCATTCCGTCCATTTCAACTATAAAACTTATTGTCAGTATGTTCGAGTCCAGAGGTACCGTAATAAATAATTGTACATGTTCAACTCAGGATATCAAAAATAGAGCCGAAAAAAGAGAGAACAATCTTAATATTCTACCGAGTATGGAGGAAAACAAAATAGTTAGTACAAGGGTTCTTGGGCAAGAGGTAAATAAACATCACACAATGGTATTGCGCACTTTGAAAAAGCACAAAAATTATTCGTATAAATTCGAAAAACATCAAGAGCTGCAGGAAGGAGATGCCGGTATTGGTGCCAAGAAAATGAACATCGCTTTGTTTATACTTGGACATAATATCCCCAAAAGACAAATGTATTTGGACTTATTTCAAAATCAAATTGGATCCGCCTTGAAAGAAGTTGTTTGAAAAGATCAAATGATCTAGTACCAAATGGATGGTTGTCCCGTCCATAATGCCCGTATGGTTAGAGAGTACCTGTAAAATGCTTTTAACGGCAATACGAGTATTATTGGTCCACGATACCGGATACTTTGACCAGCCAGGTCACCTGATCTTTTACCAAATGACTTCTTTCTGTGGAGTCACTTAAAAATTGTCATTTATAAAAGTATAAAATTTGAGAATCTTAACCAGCTACAAAACGCTATTTCGTTAAAATGTAATAAAATTTTGCAACATCAACTTAGCAACGTTAGAAATAAATTTTATGATCGGTTGGGATATTGTTTAGCTGTAAATGGGAAGTTGTTTGAACATTTGATTAATGTTTTTATGTAGTTCTCTATTATTTTTAAAAAAGTTATAGTATTTTATTTCATTTTATTTTTCCATACCTAGTAGAATATTAAGAGTTTAGTTCTTTTTTTTCGGATCTATTTTCGATCTTCTGAGTTAAACATTTACAATTATTTATTGCGATGGTTTTGGACTCGAATTTACTGACAAAATGTTTAATGGTTGAAATGGACGAGATAGGCTTAATGGGAAAATAAATTGAAAAAATTTTAGATACTGCTATTCATTTAATTAAATTCTAGTATAATAAAATTATTTTCCTAATGATTTATAGTAATAATTGTTAAAAAATAATAAAACACTTTAAGTGATATTTCCACTGTTTATTGGTATATTATACGACATATGCCTTACTATAGCTTCCTCGGTACTGTATGAACTGATACAAAAATAAAATTAAGAAAAACGGACTGCAACCTAAATCTACCTAAGTTTTACAATCTACCATAACTATTATCGGGGTGTTGTTATACAAATTTAATAAAGGGGAGGGTTGTTTCTAATGACCATTAAGGAAATTCCGTATTTTTAATTCTGTTTATTTCTAGGCTCTCAAAACAAGATAGTTTTACCTTTATTTAGCACATGTAAATATTAAAATCATCTCAGTTGTGATTTTCTTGTAATAAATGTTGTGCGTATGCAGAGTCTTCCTTTGGTTTATAAAGATTTTTATGTTCCATTATACGTTTCTTGAACGACCTCCGGTTTCCACTACCTTATCGCAAGAACCACAATTTAGTTTATAAATACCTGACTTTAGGTTTTATCTATCTTATCTTTATTGTTTTTATTAATTCAAATTATTTACTGTTCTGTATGAGATGTTTATGTTATCAGATATATCTGATAACATAAACATCTCATACAGAACAGTAAATAATTTGGGTAATTACATAAAGAACAATAAAGACAAGATAGATAAAAACCTAAAGTCAGGTATTTATAAGCTAAATTGTGGTTCTTGCGATAAGTGTTATGTAGGTCAAACCGGAAGGTCGTTCAAGAAACGTATAATGGAACATAAAAAATCTTTATAAACCAAAAGGAAGACTCTGCATACGCACAACATTTATTACAAGAAAATCACAACTTTGAAGATGATTTTAATATTTTATGTGCTAAATAAAGGTAAAAAACTATCTTGTTTTGAGAGCCTAGAAATAAACAGAATTAAAAATACAGGAATTTCCTTAATGGTCAATTGAAACAAACCCTCCCTTTATTAAATTTGTATAACAACACCCCGACAAATAGTTATGGTAGATTGTAAAACTTAGGTAGATTTAGGTTGCAGTCCGTTTCTTTACTTAATTTTATTTTTGTATCAGTTCATACAGTACCGAGGAAGCTATAGTATAGCGAAACATATGTCGTATAGTATACCAATAAACAGTGGAAATATCACTTAAAGTGTTTTATTATTTTTTAAAAATTAAAATGGATTTCCATCAAGTAGCGATTTCGTCGATTAACTAGTAATAATTGTTATAAGTTAAACTTAATTGTTACATTAAATAAAAGGTTTGATAAAAAAATAATGTTAACGTGTTTTTAACTTTGAATGTAATGGTTGTGAGATTAATGAAACGAAAAAACAAAAACATTTCTTGTATTCGGCTGTACGTCAGATTTGACAAAGCCTTATAACAAATTGTTTGCTGGTGGCTGGTGTCTGGTTTTACCGGAACCGAAAATTTGGTAATTTTGCAATTATATTTAATTAAATAATTCAAGATTTGCTCATTAAAATTTTTTGAAACTTGGCACGAGTGTTTGTGAGATTGGTTTCTTCAAAAAGTTATCTACATTTTTTCTGTAAAATGTACAGGGGAGCCAATAGCTAACCTCCTTAAAATTTACACTGGATTTTCTATGTTCCGCTTGACGACGCATCACCCGGTATAAAAAATACATTATCAATTTTTTTCAAAAATATTTTGTCACCGTTGTTTGGAATATAATAAAAAAATGACGTCATTACAAATGGCTATAATTCCGACTTTACCAATATGCAGTACAGTGTTATTCAGTTGATTTAACTTTTGCGATGTCTATTACCACAATCATATGTATTACACTTTTAACCATTTACCAGAAATTCCTGTGTTACCAATCTTGGACGTAATTTCGCAATCTGTGCCGGTGGTCGATGTCGACAAGTCAGAAACGATATCGTTCCGTTTAAAAGTGGCCATTTAAAATGACTCTACTTTAAACTGCGCCCGATATTCGCAATTTAGATTCAGCAGGAGCGAACGCTCGCAGGACAAAAAACAGCGAGCATGGCACCGCGTACGTGGTGATTGACTGAGAATTGCTCATTATTCGATTTTATGACAGATTTAGAGATTGTCGTGCTTTATTCCGGCAGAGGTACTGATTAAGTGTGTTTTTTAAATGCATTAAAATATAGAGTGTATTGGGTGCCCAAATTTGGTATTGATACTTAAGTTTGCATATATCTGAGCATATTTTGAAAATCTAGAGCAACTAGACTGTTTACAAGCAGTGTAATAAAATATTAAATAACATGAATAGATTGTTGGATTTGGTGTTTTGTAGGGTGGAGTATATGATAGGAGAGATTCTGAGCCGCTGGTTCCCGAGGATGCCTATCATCCGGCTTTAGTGCTTACTTTAGACGTCTGGAGTCAAACAACGCGAACTTTGCCAAATATTAGAGTAAAAAGCTATAACTTTCGAAAGGCTGACTTTCGTTCCCTAATATAATGCTATTTTGCAGACAGATTGGAGATTTCTGGAAGAATTTCAGGACGCGGAATTAGCTCTTGAAAGTTTTTTGATAAACTGTATACTATATTTGACATGAATGTTCCGGAGTATAAAAATTTTAGAAGAAAGTTTCCACCGTGGTATTCATCGGATATTATTAAGAATATTAAGCAGAAGGCTAAAATGCGAATGAAATATAAAATAACGAAAAATATTTTTATCTGGCAGAATTTAGACGCTTAAGATCATTAATAAAAGAACAAACTAAAATTGCTCATAATTTATATATTACAAATATACAGTCTTCAATTGTGAATGATTCAAAGAAATTTTGGTCTTATGTTAATGCCAAACGTAAAACTTCGAGGATTCCGGGTGAGGTGTATTTCGGGGATGGGCAGCTCGGTGAACCCCAGGATATTGTTGACGGTTTTGGGGATTTTTTAGTAGTGTGTATAGTCAAGATGGGCCTGACGATGTCTATCAGAATAGGGGAAATGTTATTAATGAACATATTCAAATACTACACCCAATAACTGAAGCGGATATTATTAGGTCCTCAAAAAACTTAAAGATAAGATGACGTCGGGTCCAGATAAAGTTCCATCGTTTATTGTTAAGGATTGTATAGGTGCTTTTGTAAAACCCTTATTAATAATATACAACATATGCATTAAAACATCCACGATGCCTAGGTTATGGAAGCAGGCAAAAGTATGTCCCATTTTTAATAATGGTGAACGCACTCAAATTAATAATTATCGACCTGTTTCCATACTTAGCAATTTTGCAAAGGTCCTTGAGTCGATTCTTTATGGGCGAATTAGCCTGTCAGTTCGCGCATATATTGCTTTAGAACAATATGGTTTTGTAGATAGAAGGTCAACTGTTTCTAATATGGCATGTTTAACGCAATTATTGTCCAAAATCGTAGACAAACAAGGACAGGTGGATGTAGTTTATACGGATTTTGCCAAGGCCTTTGACAGGATTTCGCATGTGGTTTTGCTTGATAAGCTGAGAACGTTTGGATTCGATCAGCCAACTCTGAAATTTTTCGAATCTTATTTAACCAATAGAAAGCAATTTGTGTTTTATAATGGGTACAAATCAAATGAATATATTGCAACATCGGGTGTCCCTCAGGGTTCAAACCTAGGGCCTTTATTGTTTTTGCTTTTTATTAACGATTTATGTCAAGTTATTAAATGTGAAAAGTTACTTTTTGCAGATGATCTTAAAGTATTCTTACCCATTAGAACACATGACGACTGTGTACTATTACAACAGCAATTAAATATTATTCAGAGGTGGTGCGAGGAAAACAGACTCAGTCTTAATACAGCTAAGTGTAAAGTAATGGCTTACACTCGTAAACCGCAATTTTTTCAGTATCCCTATTCAATATCGGGGGTGGTATTAGAGAGAACTGGTTCACTAAAGGATCTGGGAGTTATATTTGATACGAAATTAAGTTTTGTGGATCATATCAATCAGATGATTCTGGCGGCGGGTCGGACGCTTGGCTTCATTGTGCGTAATGGTGGGAATTTTAACGATCAACGAGTTCTAAAGCTCCTTTATTGTACTTACGTGCGTTTAAAACTTGAATATGCTTCGTTGATTTGGAATCCTTACTATAATTGCCATATAAATAATATAGATAGAGTCCAGAAGAGGTTTCTAAAATATTTAAATTTTAAGGTAGAAGGTGTTTATCCAGAGCGTGGTTCAGATTAAAATATAGTTTTGAAAGCTTAGAACTGCAGAGGGTGTGTGCCTCCATAATATTTTTGTTTAAATTGCTGCGCGGTGGGGTTGATTGTCCTGACCTGCTGGATCAGATTAATTTCTTTGTTCCTAGATTGAATGCTAGAAATTATGTTACATTTATGTGTGATAGAGCTCGAACTAATCTTATGTTAAAATCGCCGATTAATTTTATGTGTTCCAGTTTCAATAGAATTTCAAATGATTGTGATATTTTTAATTGTACTCTTAATGAATTAAAACAAAGGGCCAGATGTGATCAGTAAGAGGGATTTTGATTTTTGTTTATATGTATTATTTACCAAATCATTTTTATTTTTAGTTATTGTATTGTTTATGTTTAATAGGTTCTTATTTTTATTTTTTATTTATATTGCTCTGTAAATGGGTACTTGTTGGGCAATAAAGCTATTATTATTATTATTATTATTATTATTATTATTATTATTATTATTATTATTATTATTATTATTATTATTATTATTATTATATATATTTTTTGGGGTTAGTTGTGATTAGTCGTGGTTAGTTGTGGTAAGCCATCAAATACAAAACTTAAAATTAAAACTATGACTTTGCAGGCAACAAACTCAAAAAAACAAAAATTGAGACCCCTTTTTATTTCGTACCTACTTTTGATATTATTTTTTTGGTTTATTTGGATTATACACAGTGAGGACATCATTTTCCCGTCCCCTTGTTATATTTTTCGAAGTACTAGAGATTTAGAATGTTGTTGCTGGAAGCGTCACAGCAACAACGTGACGTCATCAATGTATTTTTTTTAATGTGAAAGGGGTCGTTTAATACCTCTTTTAAAAGGTTTTTTTATGAGAAATACTGCTACGAATTTTTAGATTCTCGCGTTAAACCGCTTTTGTAATAGCATCAATTTTTATTTTTTCCAGTATCGTTTCAGTATTTCAATTTTCAATTAATTTTTCGTGGCATTTTTTAGCTGTAACAATCAACGACGGCTTTTTTTTCATTTTTGTTAAATTATAAAATGTCTGCTTAGTAATTCAATAATAAACAATACCAAAAAAATCATTAAATCTGTTGGCAAACCTACAATGCACAACACACTTACAGAGATCTGGCTTAATAAGAAAAAATTAACAAAAAGCAAGTTTATTTTAAAAGGTATTGAAATTGTCCACCTTGGACTTCTTGGCATATAAACATTCTTTTTGTAAATTTTTCTTTGACGTTATGATGATACGTCGGCGTAGTTTATCCAGGTTTCTAGGAAGCCTTTTTTGACATTTTTTTTACATAACCCCACAAAAATCTAAAAGGCTTAGGTCAGGTGGCCTAGGTGGCCATTCTGTCGAACCACGACCACCTATCCATCTATTTCGATAATTGGCATTAAGATATTCTCTTACACCCAGAAAATAGTGCGGTGGTGCTCCATCTTGCTGAAAAATAATATCTTGTTGGAATTCTTGTAGATTTTGTGATACAATATTATTCATTAAAGGAGTGATAGGGGTTTCCAGAAGCTCCAAATATCTCTTGCCGGCTAAATTTTCTTCTTAAAATATGGGGCCAACATATGGTTCCCCAGTATTACTAACCAAACAGTTAATTTTTGAGTTTTGGCACCCAGTTTTGGGTATTGAGTATACCGTTAAGGTAAAACGTAGATTCGTCACTAAAAGAATTGTCATTGGCATAATTGAGATTTGCAGCAATTTGCTCTGTTATTGTTTCGCAAAATTCAATGCGCCTGTCGAAGTCATCTTCTGTATTTAGGTGAAGGATTTTCATTTTATAGGAGTGGAAGTGATTCGATTTAAAGATTTTTTTTACGAATGAATACAAAATATCACAAGTATTTGTGTACCATTTCAGCCAAAACTTGGACTTCGATTTCTTTACCAATTTTTGGTCTTCCTGATCTTGGGGCATCTTTCACTGATCGTGTTTCTATAGATTCAGACATCAGAGTCCAGAAGTATGCAAATTACGATGAGTTTCTCCGTAAATTAAAATAGCATGGACTTTTTCTTTTAGAGATCAAGAAATTTTAAACCGGATCAGAATAACTTTGACTTTACAAAAATAAACTTGTGTGCTCACTTGACAAACATGTCAAGAAAGCACACAGTCATAGTAACCAATACATACACATACTAAACTGAGAAAAATAAAAATTGATGCTAGTAAGCGATTTGACGCAAGGTTCTAAAAATATGTGTCTATATTCTGCAAGTAAAAACCTTTAGAAAGAGGGTAACTTTTTTGAAGTCGGTTTCTTCTTAATTTTTTTTTTTTTTTGAGTAACGACCTGGATTTAGTTGTGTCATATTATCCCAAGAGTCCAGAAAGCTTACAGATTGTTTTTATAATTTCTTAAAGAATGTTTTTTAAATACGATAAATAGATAATTTCTTAGAAAGTAAAACGTATTTTAAATTAATCGGTATTATTTGCCAATCAAAAAATCATTATTAAATTTAACATTTATCTATTTTCATCGTTTATATACGACCTATATTCCACCTTTAAATTACTTTTGATTAAAGCTCTTACAATCACAGAAATAATGAAGATTATTTCCCAAAGCTTGCACGAATCCCACCTTTGATATTGAATATCTATATTTCCTGATTGGTAAATTGACATCGTTATGTGTTATTAGGAAATCGATGTCTTAAGGAGATATACCACATTAACTTCCAGCTCAATTACAGCTTTTTTTATGTATGTGGTAATTACCTCCCCCCTTAAGAATGCTTAAAATAATTTAGGGTTTGCAAATTATTATCTGCAATATATTATGAAACAAATTAAATATTAAAAGGATTTAAAAAGACCGCAATTTTTAATCTCTTTTATATTTTTCTCTTTAAATGATCAGGTTATTCCTTTTCGCCATCATATTTATTATTTTAAATTTGCGATAGCCTGTCCTTTGAAATACTCGCGTCTTGTTTTGTCTAGCGCCACAAAATCTAACAAAGCTTTGACGGCGATATAGATCTGCAAAACATACGGGCTTTGATACAGGTTTTAAAATGGGTGATTTGAATAAAAAAATATTGAAAATTATTTAGTAAATCCAATAATTTAGAACAAATTTGTATGTATAACGCACCGCAGTATAGTTATTTAACAAAACGAGTTTTAAAATTGAAACCTTTTTGGTAAATAATAAGCAATTTCTAAGAAACCAAATTAAACTAAAGTCTATATCATAAAAGTATTAAGACTGTTGCTGCGGCTGTGAATCTTTGTATTCAACCAGTCGGCCAAAACCCGCCTCTCACTTTTCGTTTCCTATCCCATGCGTGAATTTTTTGAGATTTAAAAACAGCCAAGAGTCAAAGGATGCTAAACCAAGGAAGTTTAAACGTGTATGGTAGCCCAATACTGTAGAACAAAATTGTCCAGGCGTGCAGGGCAGCGGGAATAGGGGGGTTGGCCCCGCGGAGTTTGCGCAATGAATAGTAGGTCAGAGCCGGACTTCCATAATTCTTTGTTACTATCTATAAAGTTGACATCATCAAATGTCAAATTCAAGCATTCACTGTTTTTTTTAATTTTGCACAAAATTGTTGGTTATTAAACGATAATACCATAGAATATTTAGAGTTATTGTGTAATATTGGATTTTATATCATCTGATATAATATGGAAAGAAGCCTTCTATTTAAATGGTCGATATTTTTGTGAGTTTTGTATTTTTACCAAAAATATTTGTAAATAAATAAAAACAAGATTTTTTAAAATAAATTTCAAACATTGTATGATACTTGCATGTACTTATCACCAATTTTGTGATAAAAGAAGGGCAAGATAGTGTAAATGAGTTTAATCAAATCCTAAGATTCTGGTTGTACATTAAAAAGTGAAAATTTTTATAACTGCTTTTAAGGCATATACTTTTTACTAATAACAAACATTCATGAGACAGAATAACAGTGACATTAGACAACCTAAGATCAAAAACGGTACTACGGCTCTCATAAAGGTATACTGTGTTGCCTAACCACAGACTGATTTATCAGTGTGTAAGTAGGGAACACATTAAATTATTTCGTGGAATTTTGTTATTGCGCAGAATCGGCGGGGCCAACTCTGACAGTTATTTTCATACTGGGCTGGACATTTTTTGATCAAATGGGCCATAGCATTGGGCTTCCATACACCTTTAAACTTCCTTGTGCTAAACCTGATGAGTAGGGTGAATATTGCAAATATTCGACCTTTAATTTTACTGATTTTTGAGATGGGTTTTTGTGCTGGGTGAGGATGCGTTGTCTTGATGAAAATATTTTTTCTCAGTTAACCAAATTTTCTTACTAATTTTTACATTTCGCTGGTCAAAAGGTTCTGATAATATTTTAAGTTTATTGTTTTACCAATATGAAGGTTATTTACTAACAAAATTCCTTTTGCATCCGAAAAACTAATGCTTACAGAGCATACCATAATATACATCGTTGAAATCAGAATTAAAAGTACTATTTAATTATAATAAAGTTGATGATGAGAAAAAGTTTTTAATGTAAATGCACCAGTTATTTTAAAATCCTTTTAAAAATAAAACCAGAAAAAAATAAAAACTATTTTCTGAAATTCTGTTTTTTACATAGAATTTTAAAAGTTTTTAAAGAGCGTATTAATAGTCACCCAAAACCGCGAATTTTTTCCCATTTAACCAACTTATCCGTATCTCCTACCATTTTTCACATACCCATTCTGCCCTTCTTATCTTGGACAAACCCAAAAATCAAAACAATATTTTGGTCCTTTTGTTAAAATGGCGGTTTAAAATCAAAAAAGTCCATGTTTTTTTGTACGAAAAAGTTAATTTCAAAGACAACCTAATTGTTTTTATGGTATACGGCACACTGTATGTTAGGAATTACAGGAAAAAAACGTTAACCTGTAAGCATGTATCGTATAAATGTTTATAATTTGAAGCTATTTCGAAGCGCCTGCAGCAATCAAGTGATCGTGTCTATAAACAATGCCTATTCTATAGAATTATAGTGTTTTAAGAGGCAATTTAGGATAATAAGATCTATTCATTACGATCGTAACGCTTCTGGACGGCATGAAGTGAAAATTTGCATAGACATAAAAAATAATGGTTATAAGCATAATTATTAAGCTTTAAATAAATTTGATATGATCATTTACTTATATAAAAATAATTTAATTTACAAGTTTGTATGTACTAAGACTATTTTTATACCTTTGAAAGTTGAAGAATGCCTCCTTTTTTACTATATTATTTTTTCAACCGAACTAAAAATTCTTTTCCGTCTGGGTAACTCTAAAAATTAAAAGACAATTACCATATATTTCGGTTAGGCAAACTTCTAAGTTATATAATAAATAAAACTTTTTTATTACAAAACTTATGAAAAAATCTGGTAATTGTCTCGAAACTTGCAGCAAGGCACTGACCACGAATCTGAAAAAATTTTTAGTCGAAAACGTTTCGTTTTCCAGATATTCATCATCAAACTTGATAATTAATTAACCTCAATATTACTATTTCTCTTTCTTTTTACACACCATTCTTGATTTATACACTGAATTGGTACACAATATTTTATAAACACCTTCTAAAATCTTCTTGTAATATTTATTTTATATTTTTTTTGCAAACCTTTACTTTCAAACGCTGCAAGCATGATTACACTGGAGAATTTTTCAGCAAACATGGCCGTGGCGTTTGAAAGTGAAACTTTTCAATTTAATGGAAAAAAGTTGTAAAATAAACCTAAAAAAAGTTCTCGGAAGGTGTTTATAAGATACTAGATGAAAAGCCTGTCTCCGCCAGGCGAGAGACAATATTAAGTAGCCTCTGTCTCCGTAAGACGCCTTCCGTACGGCTAACGGTAAAAAAACACTTTTTTGCTCCTATTTTTGTCTCGGGGGCAAAATTCAAAAAACGGGCTTCGTTAGGTTCTAGCCACTGCTAAAGACTACCTCTGTGCCAAATTTCATGATTTTAGGTCAAGCCATAACTTCAGAATCACGTGGACAGACAAATAAATATATGTATATATATATATATATATATATATATATATATATATATATATATATATATATATATATATATATATATATATATATATATATATATATATATATATATATATATATATATGTATATATATATATATATATATATATATATATATATATATATATATATATATATATATATATATATATTTATATATATATATATATATATATATATATATTTTTATATATATATATATATATATATATATATATATATATATATATATATATATATATAGATTGTGAGACAATTAAGTGTTAAAATCAAGAATTTTCTTCAAAAAAAAAAGAACAATATAGTGAATGTTTTGCTTTGATTTTCAAGTTAAAACATGGATATCTTAAAAACAAAACGTTTTTGACTAAGTTTTTTTTTAGATTTGTGATGAGCGCCAAAAAAACCCCCAATATATAGTATAGTATACCAAAATTGGATAAAATCGGCGTTACCGCAACTTTCGTGACAATTAAAAAAAACTTTTTTGTAAGTATTTCAAGTGTTGAAAAGTAAAACCTTTTAAAACTAGTTGCGAAATAGCTATTTTCCTAACAAGTGCGGGAAAAAAATTTTTGGCAAGGCACCCTCGTGCCGGAAATTTCTTTTCGCAAGTTTTAGGAACTATATTTTTTTCTACGAGCGTACTAAGGGTGATGACACAAAAAATATCTTTTAAATAAAATGCAAGTGAGAAGATAAAATTTAAAAAAAATTAAATAGTAATTATAATGAATAATGTTATAAAAACTAGGACTACTACTATTTTACAACGTTATTTATAATAATTTATATTAAAAGTACAATTTGTCATATTATGTTGTTCATTTACGGTAGAAGCTAAATCAAGCGAACGGTTTAAGCAGATGACATGGCGTCGGCTTGAGTGAATTTCTGGTATTATTTATCAAAACATTATTTGTTAAAATTTTATTAGCAATTTCTATTTTATGTGTGATTGATTATAACTTTTTGCAACCGAAGAAGATTTTCATCCTCCGTGCCGTTTTAGGTCTGTAATGTTGCGAACTACCTTCTAAAACAGTGTCCGGTATACTCTTCAGGATTTTCAAGCTTAAGGATCCCTGCTATATCAGAGGGAATTTTTCCGATTTTGTTTATCCCCATGCACTGCACTGTACATTTACCATTTTGATAATTTATGAACAATTCTCTATGGCTAATGTTTGATTGACGCAATTCCATATATCTTCTGTAGTAGTAAACATAATTTTGACCGAAAACAAAACAACAAAGGTTCGTGTTACATGTGTCTTTGTATCTGGTATGTTAACCACTAAGATATCTCATTAAATTTGTTAGCTCTTGCGACGGCAAGCTACAGCAATTCCAAAATTAGCCACAAATATATGTTATCCGGAGCTTCGGATAAAAATTTGGTGATATCTTCTTTCGTCAACGTTTTAAATTTTTTAGGGTTTTTCACTACATTTTGTCATCGTTTTCAACATGGAATATCTGGCCCATATTGTAGAAAAGTCGGCAAAATATGCTAGATAAACCTTCTCTTTGCCTAATGTATTAACGTGTTTTTGGGAACACCAATCGTTGAAAAACGATATTCTTGTTCATTTCTAAGAGCAGATTTCTTCGGTATAATTTTTAAAGCAGTTTCATTAGCAGAATGCAAAACTTCTTGCGGAATTTCGTGAAATTATTTTGAAACTCAATAAAAACTTATTATCATAGAAACCTAAGGTACAGTTATATTCATAAAAAAGGCGTACAAGAATCAAAGCGAAAGCCACCTTCGTCATATTTGCGTAAAACCGGCTGATATCAATGTTTCTCTATTTGAGGTTATTAGATGATGAAGGTTATGGAAAATGTCATCCATTGGTGTGACATCAATAAAATAAAGAAAACAAATTTATATAAACTATGTACAGTTGTATTCATAAAAAAAGCGTACACGAAACAGTTTTATAAAAATTACAATAGAACCAAAAAACGATTAACAAGAATAAATAAAATCTAATATTTGGTCATATATCCCTGTTTTTCTATTACTTGAGCCAGTCTATTCGGAATTGACTAAATTATATTTAATAAAATATTTGGATCAAGATCTTCTCAGCACGCATGTATTATTTCCCATAAATCTTTTGAATTTTGTGGCCTAAAATTTCGATGATATATTTTTTTTACGATTATATCCCAAATATTTTTGATTGGATTGATATCGGGACTATAAGAGACCCAAGGCAATACTTCCACATTATGGGTTTGAAACCAGTGGATTACAGCATTGGCCGTATGGACTGGACAATTATCTTATTGAAATATGAAAGTATTATTGGGATATATTTGCTCAGCAATTGGTAACAATATGTTTTCTAAAATGTTATTGTACTTTCCGGCATTAAATCTTCCCTCTCTCCGCCAGCAAACAACAGGTCCATGAACACTTATCCAGCCCCATACATTTACAGAGAAACGCCCATGTCTATAAGTAAGGGGGATAGTATATCGCTCTTCAAACCTGGTATTATTTAGACGGTAAACACGAATTTGGCTGTCATAAGTCTACTGAGGCGTCTTTTTATCAATAAAAATGACCCTGTTCCAATATTGAGGATTGCGGTATATATAATTTAAAGCAAAAATAATCCTTAATTGTCGCCGTTCTTCGTTAAGAAACATTTTTTTCGTAGCTAGGCGACATTTTAGTTTAGATTCCTTTACTCTCCTGCTAGGTTGGGTTGCAGTTTCAAATCGATTATTTCTTAAATATCCCAAAAAAATAGTATCCTGTTTAGGGTTGAAAAGTTTGGGACGACCTGAACCAATTTTCCTCTTTGGGGAATCTTCTTGTCCCAGCGTTGCTTAATTTTCAATATAGTTTTTTATTTCTATTGTACAACTGCGTCACAGCACGGATTGACCATCCTTCTTTGATTCTTGATACAATTTGAGCCTTTTCAACTTCAGACAACTGACGAGGCATTTTTATTTTCTTCTGTCTAAGTTTATCAAACGTTACCACCATGTATTTTTAAAATGAATTACACCGACGCCAGTGCTTTGCATTTTTGATTATCTATGACGTGTGATAACCTCCAATAAACAATCATTTAGACAAGCCTGTTTTACGCAAATATGGCTAAACTTGCCTGTCTTTCTAATTCGTATACGTTTTTTTTTATAAATTAAACTGTAAGTTGGTAAATAAACAATACAATTATTCAACATCACACCCATTATTTTAGGTGTTTAGAGCCAGAACGAACAGCCACAAAATCTTAAATAGTGCATTAATATGCATTTCCAATTTCAGAAAACCTTCACCCAAAAAAACACACATTTTTTTAATCATTTTTTTCATTTAGGTCATTAACTAAATGTCCGGTCTGGTTCTAAACGCATCATTTAACGTTTGCAAACTCTTTTCGCACTAGTGTGGAAATAATATACCTTTCCGCATTAGTGCAGGAATAATGTATTCCCACAAATAGTGTGGGAAAAACCATTTCCCCACGCTCAAAGAAAAAGTCCATTCCATCACCAGTTACACAAAGAAAAAAGAAACAAATAAATAAATATATATATATATATATATATATATATATATATATATATATATATATATATAATATATATATATATATATATATACAGCGTGTCCCACGCAGTTCTTGCCATATGGGAAAATTTTTTACTGACAGTCGAAACAAAATCATTTTGATGTAGAAAAGTTCTGCTTATTAAAAACTAAAATCCCTACGCAAAATGTTTAAAAATACCAGCAGTATACAGAGTAGCGACAAAAACGCAAAATTTATCCAAGACTAAAGTACCCTTATTTTGCAATATTCAAAGAAAAGTTATTTAAAGGAATTATTTAGAATTAATTTTTATATCTAATTGCAATCACAGCCACCTACGAAAAAAGGGTATTTTTTATTTTACATTAAAAAATTTTGTCAAAAATTAACAAAGGTAATTATCGGACCTGAAGGTAACTATACCAATAATAACTGGCATAAACACTGACATTATTTCTAGTCAGAAGTACAGTTATAAATTCAGTTTATCCATTTATCATTTTGATTTATTATGCCTCCAAAACTAACCACGGAACAGAAGATTGAAATTGTTTTAATTGTGGGTGACAACTACAAAACCTTTAGAGAAGCCGCTGAGATTTTCAATGAAAGGCATTCTGAACTATCTGTATCTCATCAAACTGTTGGACACATAATGGCAAAATTTAAAGGTAGTGGAAGTGTAGAAAACAGATTCAATAAAAAAATCAAGTTCAGGTCGAAGATGATGAAGATTTTGACTTGCAAATTATCCAAGCCGTTGTTGAAAATCCCAAGATTTCCTTGAGAAATATGGAAAAAGTACTTCCTGGAAATGAAAGACGCTCAGTCTGTAAATCTACTGCTGGAAGAGTTCTTAAAGCAAATCATTTTCATCCCTATAAACCCATCTTTGTCCACACACATTGCATCCTGGAGACTTTGATTTTCGGTTTGATTTTTCAGCTTGGTATCAAGGTATGCATGAAGACGACCCGTATCTTTATAGAAAAATATTTTTTTTCTGACGAAGCTTGTTTTACGTCAAATGGAGTTGTTAGCTCCCAGAACTATCGATGGTGGAGTACAGCTAACCCGCGGTTTGTTATCCAGTGTCGGGATCAGTTTTCTTTTAAGACAAATGTATGGTACGGAATTTTAGATAATCAACTGATAGGCCCATTTTTCTTTCGGGGTAATATAACGTCGGATGTTTACCTTCATTTTTTGGGAAATCAGTTGTCTGGCTTTATTAATGGCCACGTTACATTAGAAATACTTTGTGGTATCAGCGTGATGGTGCGCCATGCCATAGTTCTCGAGCTGTTAACGAGTTTCTTCAGGAAATGTTCCAGGGGCGTTGGATAGGAAGATTTTCAGAAATTCATTGGCCGGCGAGGTCACCCGACCTGAACCCACTGGATTACTTCCTTTGGGGATATTTAAAGAAAAAAGTGTATTCTCACCGACCATTTCAAAATATCGATAGCTTAGAAAGGATAATAACCCAGTGTGCTCGAGAAATCCCTCAAGTTGTTTTGAGAAAAGTTGTTTCAAAATTCTCCAAGTTAACAGAAAAATGCATGGAAAAAGAAGGTGGCTATATTAAAATTTGAATTATACTAATTTTCTTTTGTTATAAGTAATACATTAATTAGTTTTATATTAAAGCTTTTACTTTTTATTCCGTTCGGATTTACTGAAATACAAAAATATATATTTTTCGTAGGTGGCTGTGATTTCGTAATTAGATATAAAAATTAATTCTAAATAATTCCTTTAAATACCTTTTCTTTGAATATTGCGAAATAAGGGTACTTTAGTCTTGGATAAATTTTACGTTTTTGTCGCTACTCTGTATACTGCTGGTATTTTTAAACTTTTTGCGTAGGGATTTTTAGTTTTTAAATAAGCAGGACTTTTCTACATCAACATGATATTGTTTCGACTGTCGGTAAAATTTTCCCATATGGCAAGAACTGCATGGACACTGTATATATATATATATATATATATATATATATATATATATATATATATATATATATATATATATATATATATATATTTCTTTAAGTCATCCATGATGAATTTTTGATAAGCCAAATCGTACTTTAATTTCGATTTTTCAGGGATCAGACTAGACATTGCAGTTTCAACATTTTTTTGGCTGAAGAAATTTAAAAACTTTCTGATACCATGTCACTAAACACGCCGCTATTAAACAGCTTAGCAACCGAACTAAATACAAGGGTCGAAAAACTTTTATGTCGAATTTTCTTTATTTCTTTTTGTAATAAAAACAATTTCATTTAAAATTAAAAAAAACTTGGATGGAACACGTTAGGAAAAGTTCATTTTGTGTAACTCCCGCACACAAAATGAAACATAAATAACTATTGTTTTCACTTTTAAGTTGTTCAGATGTCATATACTCTAAAGAAAGTTATTAAAATGATGCTTTTAAAGAAATAAAAATTAAAAAAGAAATTAAAATCATTTGATGCCCATTTTCTCAAAATTAACTTTTTATAGTTGTCTTACTGTTATTCTATAGCAACGATGTGTTTAAAGTATGTAGTAACAAACGCTAGATCAGTACCCCACCGTAATACCACATAATGTCTCCAATTCTTTACGTAGACCTCACCTCACCATACCTAATAAAGTAGTCACTTTTCCCTTGACAGAACCGTTCGAAAAAATCCCGATTGCGCAGGCTGAGCAATTAAATAAATGCAGTCGCACCAAAACCAGTGTCAAGTATACAAAAGCTTTTTAATTAATTGTTTTGCCAATTTAGACACAATCAGGTTTGAAAACGACGCCACTTTTAAGAAAAAAATTGCAATGAAAATACCAATCAGAATGGTTGCGGCTAATTAATATAATTGTCACGTGTACTAGAAGGTTCTGAGAATCGGTTAACCTTAGGAATGCTACTAAAAGTGATTTTGAACATTGTTGGGGTCTTATTATTGTCCTGGGTATGGCTACAATAATAAGAAATGAAACATTCCCAAATATGATACTACGGGTTACGTCACAAAAGTTTACCAACAGAGACTCACATAACTGTGAACGAAGAAGTCCCCTGAAACAACAGGTAAATTCTAGATCAGTATTCATCACATATTTAAGGCTTTTGACTAGGTCTCGTTATTCAAACTCAGAATTTTCTTCATTTAGTAATACTGTTATCTGTAAAGTATTAAAGGTATTACATTTCATTATTTCAACATAGCTTTCAGGTTTTCTCTTTGAAATAAACTTTTTTAAAGCAATATTAATCCACTTCTTCTCTATGTCTTTCAATATAAAGGATAAAGGAAGGTTTTTACTTTTATCACAAATTTTATCGACTTTATCCAACTCTACTAGTTCATCTTTCTAAGCTCCACTACAATTATATAGGTTTAAATGATTATCTTCTAAATTTTAATTGGAATCAGTGCTTAAATAACTGCGATGTAAATAGGGCTATTGATGTGTTTAATGACATTGTATTTCAGGCTATTAGCTGTTAGTCCCGCTTGTTCGTCTAAAAACGCCCAAGTTTCCATTATGGTTTTCAAATGAATTTAAACAAATGATCTTTTACAAAAAGATAGCTCATAGAAAATATAAAGTAATAAAACAGTGTTATGCTGAGTATTTAAAAAATATTGAAAATTCAGTTGAGGGAGACATTCGTGTCTTTTGAACCTTTGTTCGTTCTCATAGAGATGAAAGTTCTGTTCCTGGATGTATGTTTTTGGACGAACAAACCGCGTCGGATGGATAGTCAATTGTCGATTTGTTTGCAACATGTTTTCAAGACGTATATAAATCTGATTTTGGTCACTCAGGTTCAACTGATGACTTTACTTGCGATAATACTTTAGATTTTAGTAATGTTAGTATAGCTCTGGTCGCTGTTTTTGACAGTATAGTTCAACTTAAAGAAGCAAAGTTCCAGGTCCCGACGGGGTACCCCAAATTATTTGAGAAGCTAGTATGCGACCAGCTAACTGTTTCTTTGTTACCCTTAATAACTTCTAGACAACATGGCTTTTATAGATATAGATATTCTGCAACAAATATGACGCTTTATACTAAGTATGTGTTGAAGGCTTTGGAGGGTCGCTGCCAAGTTGATTCTGTCTACACTGACTTTTCCAGAGCCTTTGACACTGTAAGTCATGACCTTCTTTTAAAAAAGCTTAAAGGATGGGGTTTGACTGGTAGCATGCTGTCATTGTTTAAAACTTATTTAACTAGACGTAAACAAAATGTTAGAATAAAAGGATTTACTTCTCGAGATATCCTAGTAACATCAGGTGAACCTCAAGGGAGTCATTTGGGTCCATATTTATTTCATTTATTTATTAACGACTTAACTAAACAAATTCATTCAGAACATCTTTTTTATGCTGATGACTTAAAGTTATTTAGAATTATAAAATCTTTGGATGACTGTGTATCATTGGAGGATGATTTGAACCGCCTAAATGAATGGTGTTCTGCGAATAAACTTGCTTTAAATATCAAAAAGTGTAAATGTATAAGCTTTCGAAGAACTACAAATTGTATGAACTTTGATTATAAAATTCAGGAGGAAAGTCTTGAAAGAGTGTCCTCAATTTCAGATTTGGGACTTATTTTGGACACTAAGATGACTTTTAATCTTCATTACGATTCTATTGTTAATAAATCACTTAAATTGTTAGGCTTTATTAACAGGTTTTCACGTGGATTCATAAACATTAAATGCCTTAATTTTCTTTATAATAGCTTGGTACGTTCAAGAATGGAATATTTGTCCTGTGTATGGTCTCCCTCCTATTTGGTACATGTGTCTAACCTTGAGAAGGTGCAAAATAAATATATTAAATTGGCATGTTTTAGAACAAACTTTCCACTTACTTTTTTCAATTATGATGAGGCCAGAACTTATTTGGGATTAGATAAATTGGAGCACAGAACGGTAAAAGCTGATATTTGTTTTCTTTTTAAACTTATTAATGGTGTAATAGACTGTCCGGATTTGTTATCTCAGGTTGGCTTTAGAGCACCTAATAGACAAACTAGGGCTTCAGAACTATTTGCGATACAATTTCATCGATGTAACTATGGTGCATTCTCACCTATGACGAGAATTGCAGCTAATGGTAATAGGGTGAATTTAGACTTTTTCTCCCTTTCCTTTAAAGGTAAACTTGCAGATGTCAAATTATAGTATTATTTATTTATATTTTTAACTGTATTATCGAATATTGTTTTTAACACAGGTAATTTAATTTTAATATTTTTGTTATGTATATAACTGTGTTTGTTATTGTATTTTTAATGGGTTTTCATACCCGTAAATAAATAAATAATAAATAATAATAATAATAATATTTTAGTTTTGGTTCGTTTATTCTTTTTTTTTTAAATAACACTTAATTTTGAAATAAATAAATTTACAAAGTTACCGGTAAATTATTAAAATTTTATAGGTGTTGTTTACTAATTACTTTTTTAAGATCTTCGAAGTTTAGTCGACAAAACTTCGAATTCGTTCATAATTAGTCCAATAAATGAAGGGACAAAGCTGTAAATAAATCAGTACAGTTTTCCCTTGTGACGCAATTCTTAGGTCTTTGGGAATGCTTTTGAGCAAAAAAATCTTTATCAACATTAACAGGTGGCAAAGGGGTGAAAATGGCCCTTCAAGGCCTGAAAAATGGGTTTCCCGCTAATATCTGCCAAAATATGCAAATTGGAGCATTTTTGTTTTAACAAAAAATAAAGATTGCCTTGTAATCTACAAATATGGTTTTTATAATTTTTTTCGAAAAATCAATAGTTTTCTAGATTACGGGACCCAAAAGTCCCTTCATTTCAGCTTCCGCTCTACCGGTAGAATGCCGCAATCTTTATGGATTCACTTATAAGCGGGTGGACGAATTGTTCCATTACTTAGGTAATAATGTACAGGGTGTCCGGTTATAAATGTAACCCCCCATTAATTTTTTTATTTGACGTTTGGGAAAAAGGAGTTCAGTATAAAAGTTTAACTGTTACAGTTAAAGTTTTTAAAAATTTTCTTTTCATCTATACAGGGTGTTTCAAAAAGTCTGGACGTAGTCCCACTTTCTTATTTCAAATGAGTCCCCTATTTTTTTATTTAAGATTTGCATTCCTCTTGAAATTCTAAACATATGTTAGGTAGCATACCCTAAATCTGACTTATATGGTTACATTACAAAACGCAAAAAACTTTAAGCCTTGTCATTATCACTATCAAGCTATGTCGCTATGTTTATTCATTAAATCATTTAAATTAGTCAAATGACTTTCTTTTACATAGTCTTTTGCATTTTGTGTTGTATCCATTAAAGTCAGACATAAGGTATGCTACATAAAATTTGTTTAGAATTTCAGGAGGAATGCAAATCTCAAATAAAAAATAGGGAACTCATTTGAAATAAGAAAGTGGGACCACGTCCAGACTTTTTGAAACACCCTGTATAGATGAAAAGAAGTTTTTTTAAAAAATGTATTTGAAACAGTTAAACTTTTATACTGAACTCTTTTTTCCCAAACGTCAAATAAAAAAGTTAATGGGGGGTTACATTTATAGCCGGACACCATGTAAATTTTTTAATTATTCAAAGTTCATCGAAATGGAAAACTCGTACCTATCATTGTACATGAGTTTGGGTCCATTCTTATTTTTTTTAGAATATTGAAAAAAGTGATCAAAGTATTTTTTTTAATATTTTAAGAGTATACAAAACCCAGCTTACCTGGGGCGGTAGTGAGCGATCTCCTGGTCAGTCTCGGAATTTGGTTTGGTATACCGATGGATCCAAGACTGACAATGGAGCCGGCGCAGGAATACATGGTATGACCCCCAGGTTCAATGCTTATGCTTCCCTGGGGAAATATGCCACTGTTTTCCAGGCGGAAATATATGCCATTGAACTTTGTCTGCGAGAGAACTTGAGGAGGAGATATAAGGGCAGGGACATTACTATCTTCTCTGATAGTCAAGCGGCCATAAAAGCTTTGGCATCCCAACAAGTCAACTCAAGGTTGGTTTGGAACTGTCTGCAATGCCTCCTAAACCTGGCTAACCACAACAAAGTTACACTTTCCTGGGTGCCAGGACACAGGGGGAATACAGGGCAATGAAAATGCAGACTCCCTGGCCAGGCGAGGCTCCGCAGCAATGTTTGTGGGCCCTGAACCTGTTTTGGAATACCAAAAGCCTCGGTTCGTGGCTACATGACTCGGTGGATTCAAACACAACATCAGTCATACTGGAACCACATTCCAAGGCAAAATCACAGTAAATCAATGCTGGACTCACCATCGAAAGCATTGACAAGTGAACTACTAAAACTAAATAGGAACCAGATTAGGATAGTGACAGGATTAATAACCGGACACTGCACCTAAGAAAACATATGCACACTATGGGCATCTATAGAGAAGAACCCATTTGCAGACTATGTGACGAAGAGGAAGAGACTGCCTTTCACATCATATATGAGTGCCCTGCACTTACATACTGGAGAACAAATCAAAACCTCATGGTGGACACTAACCACCAGGAGGCTGGAGACCAGAAAAGAACAGTAAAAGGGCTACTACACCTGTCTAAGGTGTCAAACCTTTTTAACTGAAACAAATACACAAGAGATACAACAAGCCCTGTAGGCTGCAGTGTCGAGGCGGACAAAACCTCAACTTGTGTATTTACTTTATCAATCAATCAATCAATCAAGAGTATATCATTAATTTATTGATATTTAAAAAAAATGGTTTGTTATTAACATTTTTTTTATAATGAGACCTTAGCAAGTGTTCAATGATCCCAGAAAATTTCCTTCACAAACTTTCTAGCGTTTTGATAAAAAATTGTTATGCCCATCTACATATTTTAGTATAAAACTACTATACCACATATATCCATTGTGGAATGTTATAAATTTTTTGCCGGCCGTATTTGCGAAAAATATTGGTGTTGCGAAAAAAGTGGTAAGGATCATTTTTGTTAATATCGAGGTGATCTTCATTTTTTGTTAGAACAAAAATTTTCTAATTCGCATATTTTGGCAGATATTTGCAGTAAACTCACTTTTGGGATTTTGGGAGTCATTTTTAGCGGATTCCCACGTCGTAATCGTGATAAACTTTTTCTCGCTCGAAAGCATCTGCAAAGACCTAAGAATTGCGCCACAAATGAAAACTGTACAGATTTATTTACAGCTTTGGGTACTTTTAGGTCGTTCGTTACTGGACTAACTAACGTATGTATCACTAGTTTTAGCACAAATTACTTTCCTACATTTTTATACACAAAGGTAATTTAATTTATATTTTTATTGTATTCTATAATAAACTGTATGATAAATAAGAAAATTAACAAATAACAAAAAGTGAAGAGGCCCGTGCTCCTTAACAAGGCGCAAGTTCCTGCGTACATCCCTCATTAGATCTTGGACGGCTTTGACATCTATCTTCCTAATTTTGCTGTAGATTCTACGCCTTAATTCCTTCTCATTTTCAGCTTCCCATCCTCCATCGTTAACCTTTCTAGCCAAAAGTGCCCAAAAATCTTCAATAGGACGAGTCTCCTGTAGGTTAGCCGGGTTGTCGTTTTTTGGTACAAATGGTATGTTTTAAGCGTTTAGCCAATTTTAAGTTTCTTGTACCTAATGGCATGATGCTTAGTCTAGCCAAAACATTATTTTATCTTTAGAACGATTCTCGTGTATAAAATCAGCCAATTTGGTCAGACAGTTTTGAATTTAGCGCTGACCATCTAGTGTTTCGCCCCTTACCCTTCCCACGTAAAGCCTGGATATTCTCGCAGCAGAAATCGCGCACTAAACTAAAATTTTGTCTGCAAATTTACCTTTCTAAATTGTAAATTTTAAAGTGGTCCAATATTGGCTCCCCTAATTATTTTAGAAGAAAATATTATTAGGATTTTTTAAAGAGCACAAAAAGTTGTACCCTGTGTACAAATTTCAGCTCTTCTCAGTCCGCCAGCTAAGAGATAAATGCTAAAATAAGTTACGAATCCTCCTATCTTTTTACGCGCCCTGTATTATTAAAAGTTTATAATGAAATACCAGAAAAATTATTTAACCTCTTACTCTCAAGTTGTCAGATCAATGTCACATCATTTTTAAATAATGAACTACCAAATCAAGCAAAAATCACTATAATAAAATTGTTTTATCAGGGAAATAGTTATCGAAGAGTAGCGGACATGTTTGCAGCCTATTTTTCCAATAGGCCAATACCAAGTAAATCGACAATAAAACGGACGATAAAAAAAAATTGAAACTACAGGCACAGTAATAAATAATTGCAAATGTGAAGAAAATCGACGTGAAAATCAGAGACAAATTGTACAAAACGAGAGGGATTTAGACGTGATACTTTGTGTAGAGGAGGCCGAATGAAACATTAGCACGAGACAACTGGATGACATTACTGGACAAGACCACACCACAATATCTCGAATTTTAAAAAATGTAAATACCACGCTTACAAGTACGAAAGACACCAAGAATTAAGAGACGGAGACGAAATACGACGACAGGAATTTTGCTTTGATATGATGGAGAGGACAAACACTGACAGAGGTTTTTTACAAAATATTTGCTTTACTGACGAATGCACTTTTACATTGAACAACGAACCCAACATTCAAAATTGCCGGTACTGGAGTAACGAAAACCAAAATCGATTTGTTGAGACAAAGACCCAATATCCACAAAAAATTAATGTTTTGGCGGGCATTTTCAGCCACCATATCCTTGGACCATTTTTCCTTGACCGAAATTTGAATGCGAAGTACTTTCTGGAGCTTTTAGAGGAACAAATTTTGCCTGCTTGAACAACCTTGCTCGTGAAAATCAAGAGATTTGGTATCAAATGGATGGCTACCCAGCACACAGTACCAGAGCTGTGCGCGAATACTTGAACAACGCATTTAATAACAACATCATAGGCCCGAACCACGCAATATCTTGGCCAGCCAGGTCTCCGGATCTTTCGCCAAACGATTTTTTTCTATGGGGATATTTAAAAACTAAGCTTTATACCAATAAAAAATATGAAAATTTAGACCAGCTAAGGAATGCTATTTCCGCTGAATGTACCAGAATATCGATGTACCAACTAGCCAACCTAAGAAATGAGTTTTATAATCGTTTGGGTTATATTTGAGCATTTGATTAAATCCTGATATTTTCGTCATAAATTGATTTCTAAATGTAGACAAATTTGTTTTATTGTCTTGCGTAACTGTGAGTGCATGTGTTGAAATTAGCTGTAAACTAAAATGAAATGAGAGGATTCTTTTTGAAATTCCCGTATAAAATTATTCAGTTTTGGCAATGACATTATAAATTAATAATCTAAATTGTCACTGATAAATCGATATGGTGTTTTTATTATTGATTTCTAGAGTACAGGGTGCATAATGAGATACTACGTTGCAGAAGTATTTAAGCAGTTTACTTTACTGGTTGGTTAAAATGTCAAATTTTCATTTGGGTGGAACTTATTGTGCTCTTCAATAAATCCTAATAGCATTTTTTTCTAAAATAATTAGGGGAGCCAATATCTGTCTACTTCAAAATTTACATGGGATTCCCTATGTCCCGCTCGGCGGAGCAACATCCGGTATATATATTTTAGTTCAAAATAATTATCTTCTTGATGTTATAAACAAATGCTTTCAAAAATTTGTATATCCAAATTTAAGACAAAATCAAAATAGATCTGTTACAAATTTAGTTTTACCGTATGTTTTTGGCTTATTAAATAAAATTTAACGAGTAGGTCATAAATTAATGGAGGAATATTTGAGCATTTGATTAAATCCTGATATTTTCGTCATAAATTGATTTCTAAATGTAGACACATTTGTTTTATTGTCTTGCGTAACTGTGAGTGCATGTGTTGGAATTAGCTGTAAACTAAAATGAAATGCGAGGATTATTTTTGAAATTCCCGTATAAAATTGTTCAGTTTTGGCAATGACATTTTAAATTAATGATCTAAATTGTCACTGATAAATCGATATGGTGTTTTTATTATTGATTTCTAGAGAACAGGGTGCATAATAAGATACTACTTTGCAGAAGTATTTAAGCAGTTTACTCTTTACTGGTTGGTTGAAAAATGCTCAAATTTTCATTGTGCTCTTCAATAAATCCTAATAGCATTTTTTCAATAAATCCTAGTTCGTTAAAATACAACACACTATTAGATATCAAGTAACAAAAACAAAACCATACAATATAAAGGAAAACACAAAAAATATTTTTTATAAGATCCCTTGTGAAGGTAATAAATTTTGTACAGGGAAAACTTCCACACCATTAGCCAAACGCATTATAAAAGAATTAAAACATACATTAAAAACCCAGAATCCACACATCAAAAATCTGTCAACACACTTTTAATAACAATCACATAATAACTGGAATGGTTCTAGTATTTTAGCAAAGAAAACTTGTTCAAAGAAACGTAAAATAAAAGAAAGTGCTTTTATATTATTGAATAAATATAAATGTGTAGCATCAATATCTGTTAATTTAAATAATACATGGTTAACCTAAGGTAATTTCAGGTAAATTTAAATTTAATTAACACACCACCTTTTTTTGACTTTTTGCAAATTAAAAATATACTAGTCAAACAAATTAATATGTCATTTATGACAAAATGTTATAGATTTTAAAAAACCTTTAGATTTTTTTTAAATTTTTATTTATTTATTTAATTAATTAAAGCATTAACCTCTTAGGGTTATTAGCGCATATACATTTCATTATTCATTCGTTATTAATTATTAAACAATATTAGACATAAACAGGTTTAAACATAGGTTTAACAAGTTAATCTATTGTGATTCGTAATTAAAGCTCATTCATTATTCCAATGGCAGTGAGAAATCTTATAATGGTGTCATAAATACAGTATTTTCCTATTGTTTTTACAATGTCCAGGGGTATCTGACATGTATGTCTTTCTGCATAATAGCGGGGGCAGTCTATAAGTATATGTTGTATGCTTAAAGGAGCTTTGCACTGTTTGCACTGGGGTTGGTCTGATTGTGTCATAGGATAAATGTGTGTCAGTTTGGTATGTCCTATTCTTAAGCGAGAGACAAGCATTTGTTCCTTTCGCCGCACTGGGAAAATGGGCCAGGGTAAAACTGTGTTTTATTTTGCGGAGTTTAGAAGTCGAAACATTCCATTTTAATTGCCACGTACTGGTAATGTTAATTTTAATCAACTGTTTAGCGTCACTTACTGTCAACCGATGCACAACCTTTGCTTCTGGAATTTGAAGCCCCCGAACCGGGCTGCTGTGCCAGCTTTCACATTGCCAATAATACCAATATGTGAAAGATCCCATAAAAAATTTAATTTCTTTTCCAGCAGCTGTTTATTATTGAATTTTTAGAGTAGATTTTCCGAAAACTATTAAGTGCACTAAGAGAGTCAGTAATAATTAAAAATATTTCCTTTTCTTGGTTTTCCGTAATAAAAACCAGAGCTAGAAGAATAACACAAAGCTACCCGTAAAAACACTGGACATGGGATGAAGATTAAAATAATGAGTGTCTTTTGATGTCACACAGCAGAGCCAACTTCTTTTACGGACTTGGAAGAATCTGTGCTCATTTAATCATATAATATTTTTTAAAGGCGTTTGCAATAATGGTTGGATTATCTTCTGCTTTATCATACCTTAGAAGCGTTTTGTCCACTAAGGGCATTTTTAGTATTCATGGTAGTGGTAGATCATGTTGCAATGGAAAAATCGATAAAAAGTCAATATTTAAATCTTCAAGGTACCTTTTATGTACAATAGTGGATCTGACCTCTTCTTTCTGTCAAACAACTCCCTGTATCTGTTAGAAAAGGTGTTATCGTATACTGAATAAGTAGAATCGATAGCAATAGAAACAGCATAAGAGACACTTAAATATTTTCTCCTTAAATCTAGGGGTGGCTTACCAGCTTCGATCAACATACTTTCTATGGGACTATCCGAAATGCTTCTGGAGCTATTCGTATTCCTGCATTGTGCACTGAATCCAATTTTTTTAATATACTGTTTTTTGCAGATGCGTATGCAATAGAGCCATAATCAATTTTTGATCGTATCAGTGATGAATAAAGTTTCCTAAATTTTTGTAAACCAAAATTCTTACAAACTTAGTTTTAATTTCTAATTTGGTTTTATTCAATTTTATCATAATAACGGTGGCCGACTTGCCACCGAAACGTACTTTTTTGAATTTTTGGGTTTTTTTTCTTTTTTGTGTTTCAGGCGATCTGCCAGTTCATAGGGGTCAATGGGACTGAGCACACTCAGTTTACTATACCCCGGGACCAGAACCGATGTGGTCCCATTCTCTAGAATTTTTCCAGACGAGAACTTAATAAAAAATTGACATTTTCGTCTACAATAATAATTTCGATTTAAAGTGTTAAAAACCACAGTTTCTCTCTCGTTTTAAGATTATTTTCGATTTTATTGTTGACAGGTGCAGTAAATCCGAGCAAAACAAAAAGAGTAAGAACCAAAAAGTGATGTAAAATGAATTATAAATGTTAAATTATGCGGCGTTAAAAGCTCCATCGTGTTTATTAACGGGACGAAATTGACGCTAACTCGTGACATAAATGTGTTTTAATTTTTAATTGCCCAAGTGTTAAAATTTTTATGAAGATCGAATGAATGAAAGTCATTTATCATTTTAGTAGAAGAATTTAACGTTTTGGATCGGGTCATCGACGTAATTAAGACGCTAATAATTTTGCGTCATTTCTAAATCATCGGTTTTAAGTGATATAAGCTGCATAAAATTACTTATATTATACCAGGAATACTTATGTAAAATTAGGGCCAAGATCCTATTCAAAAATCTCGGCTTCTTAAATGACTAAAATGGTTAAAACACCTAAAATTAGACCAAGTTCTTTATTTTACTTGGCAAGATTATTACTGATATGCCAGTATTATTGAATGTTATTTTTTCATTAATACAGACGATCAGTAAAATACTTGCCAAGTCAAAAAAGAACTTTGCCTAATTTTAGATCTCAGTTCTTTAGGATGCCGTCATATTTCGATCGAAAATTGGCTCCTATGTTACATAATTTGATGATTTTGGTATGATCTTTTTTGAGTTTAATAAATGGAAAATTATTTGGACTACATAGTATAAGCATCTAGAAAATTGTTTAGTTTTTACAATTTTTCTTATAAAAAATGTTTCATTAATAAAAAACAAATATTAAAATACTTATCATTCCGGCTACCGACAATGTGCATCTATCAATTATTAATAATATCAACAATATGTTTCTTCAGGGTACGTACTTTTTGATTTAATAAAAAAGAGTAATAATCAAATAATTTGTTTTTATGTTTTAATATGTATGTGTTATTATGTAATTGTTAATATGTAATAATTATTGTTGGTATATATAAAGAAATAATTTGGACCGCTTAATTTTTTCAAATTATATTGTCATATATCCCTGTGTTATCTATTTTAAGTTGAATGCCTAATTTTTTTTTGTAAGGAATATATTTAAAATCATGGAAATAAATAAAAGAAATCTTTTGAAAAAACCCTTCATGTAGATTCGTAAGGTAAAGAAATATTCTTATTTAAATTATAAAGAAAACTTCCTATCCAAGAAACAATCAAACTTAGGTAGAATAAATGGTTTAAGAAAACTTTGAAAATATGTATGATATATATATATATATATATATATATATATATATATATATATATATATATATATATATATATAATATATATATACATTTACAGATTGAGTGTAGATGGGGGAAAGTAGCAGATAAAAGTGGTTAAATATGGCAAAGTTGCGCATTTAGGTACCTAAAAATGCCATTAGATAATTGTAAAATTCCGAATTCCGGAGATATCTGGAAAAAACCGGAATTTGCCGATTTCGTTTTTATTTTTTTCTAACGTTATTTAAAGAGATATGGAAAAGCAAAAGACACTTTCTTATAGCCACTTTTTAAGCTCTACAAAATAGCGTTAAGAGATTTTTCGTACAACGTTTCGTTTTGGTTAAACCATCATCAACTTAATTTTTTTAAATACGGCCCTCAATTGTTTATTGCATTTTTTTAAAGCAGGTATAATTACAATTACAATGATATATAACACTTAATATTTTTTTGTTAAATAAACGTATTTTCCATAAGAGTCAATGAGTTAGACAAGGAACGCACATCATTTCTTATAGGGGCGTTCCATTTTTGTTAATAAATATTAAGTGTTATACATTTTTGTAATTGGGATAATAAGAGGTTCAAAAAAATTAAATAAAAGGGTCCCTATTTAAAAAAATAAAGTTGATGATGGTTTAACGAAAACGAAACGTTGTACGAAAAATCTCTCAACGCTGTTTTGTAGAGCAAGGGAAAAGTGTCTTTTTTTTTTCATATCTCTTTAAATCGTTAGGAAAAATTAAAAACAAAATTAGCAAATTTCGGTTTTTTTTCCCGGGTATTCCGAAATACTCGGTTTTAACTTTCTAATAGGAGTTGTTAGGCACCTAAATACGCAACTTTGCCAAATTAACCGCTTCGCATCTCTTAGGGTTTAGATCCCCAATCACTCGAATCTGTGGCAAATTTATATATATATATATATATATATATATATATATATATATATATATATATATATATATATATATATATATATATATATATATATATATATATATATAATATATATATATATATATATATATATATATATATATATATATATATATATATATATATATATATATATATATATATATATATAAAATATATATATATATATATATATATATATATATATATATATATATATAAATAGTTTACGTTTATATATGTTCCAAGACTTTCCTACAACAATATTTGTAACCATCTGCTACTCTAGGAGAGGGTTAAAATATGCAACCATCAGTTTTTTTTTGTATTTTTATATCGCTTGAATTGCTTACTTGTATTGCAGACATGTATTTAATTTTTTTTAATAAAAAACGGCAAAATTTAAAAGTAAAATACACTAGAAAAAGTTTTTAATTAAGTAAAGCCTTCACATACCATTTCTAAAATTGTAAATTGCCAACCTTAAAAAAGATACAGTAAAAAAACTGTGGAAGTTTGCAGATTTTAACTCTTTCCCCGGGTAGTACATTATTTCAAACTAGATGAAAAGCCTGTCTCCGCCAGGCGAGAGACAATATTAAGTAGCCTCTGTCTCCGTAAGACGCCTTCCGTACGGCTAACGGTAAAAAAAACTTTTTTGGTCCTATTTTTGTCCCGGGGGCGAAATTCAAAAAACGAGCTTCGTTAGGTTCTAGCCACGCTAAAGACTGCCAAATTTTTATGATTTTAGCTCAAGCCATAACTTCAGAATCACGTGGACAAACAAATATATATATAATATATATATATATATATATATATATATATATATATATATATATATATATATATATATATATATATATATATATATATATATATATATATATATATATATATATATATATATATATATAAATATATTATTTTAAAAGAGTCTAGTAAAATATAAACATTCGTCTCCAATTTCATACATCTACGTTTATCCACATTTATAAAATAAACTAATTTATTTTATTTTTTAAAAATAAACATTTTATGTTAAGAAAATAATATAGAAGAGATCGACAACTCAGCTTTGTTTTCCAAATCCTTTTAATTTTTATTTTGTTCCATAGCATATTGCTGATATTTATTTGCAGACCCCAAAATATTTTTAAAACATTCTTGAATTAAGTAATTATCCCCTGTAGCTCCTCTTACCTACGCCATTGTGTAGTTCTCCGATTTTTTACCCAGAAAGATGCTACATACACTTCTAAAGACAATGCTCTATTTTCTTTTGCCAAAGGTGTACTTTCCAGATTTTTATCTTTAAAACGTGATCATATTTTTACCACACAATTTTTTTACATTGGCAAGTGTTTATTTTAAATAAAGAAAATTACATTCTTCCTTATTTAAGGCTTTAACAAAAGACTTTATAGGCTTTAGTTTTATGTGCAAAAGAGGTAAATCAATTTTCTGATGCTAATACTAATATTTCTTTTAAATTTTTCCCATCCATGTTCTATTTTAATTAAAAAAAAACTTTAATTTATGAATGTTTTTAATTATTTACCTAGTATGTAAAATATAGGTAAATTTAAATTGATCGTCAAAAACTTATTGTTAGGAACGGCTTGTTTTGTATTGTCTGAATATTTTGAAGAATAGATTTATTGCATAGAACCATTATATTGCCTTTTTTCTTTATAATATCATATAGTTTATTATTATTATTATTAGGTCAACACAGATATTTCATTTATGATTCTAATGTTCAGAAAACATTAATGAAAATAAGAATACTTTTTATTAGTAATTATCCACGCCCCAACTGCGAAAATCGCTATTATTAGTTCTTGCTGAAGCACTAAGTAGCACTCTATTTGCAAACAATACCTTTTTGAGCTTTATTGAATGTCCAGGTGCAACCAGTTTTCAGTGGCGTGCCAATTCATTGTCACGTTTATAAATATTATTGGTATTGGGGCAGCATTTAATGAAAACATCGGTCTAGAAATTTATTATATTTTTGCGTTTTTTATTCAGGAAGAATTTAAGCTGCATCTGATGATTTAGATGCTCTATCGATATAGGAATTGGCTAAAGCGTGTGAACATGTAGCAAACAACTCTGGCTATGCCACTGCAAGTAAGATTTCATAATAAACTGTGGATTGTGTTTTTTTACTACGTCGCCTTCTTACTATTGCCCCACCGTTA
The DNA here is from genome assembly GCA_019359885.1 of Listronotus oregonensis. Lineage (NCBI taxonomy): Eukaryota > Metazoa > Arthropoda > Insecta > Coleoptera > Curculionidae > Listronotus > Listronotus oregonensis. The sequence goes on from JAHBCN010002662.1 coordinate 47,324, forward strand.
TGCATACCTTAAGAAAAGCGAGACTAATCACCACAGATCACCGGGCTTCACTCCTTATTATCTAAAAGTCCCTGAATCATTGCAATCGGTTGCCTCCATACTCAACGGTCGATGGCAACACCCAATGAAAATGGCAAAAATAAAGTTTGCGAACTAAAGCAATCGTTAAGTTAAGAGCCAAAAGTCTTTGTCGGTGATCTTTATACTCTGTTGTTCCTCTACGATGTCCGGTGCCCCTAGCTCCGTAAAGTAAATAAAGATGAATGATCAGTTTTTATTTGGCCTCTGACCAGTGAAGTCATGCGACAAAAAGCTAGATAGATTTTTCGGAAAAGGCGGTTGGCGTAGACGTATCAACTGATTTTAACCCCTTAAGGGTCAAGAAGAAACTCATGCCAATTAATGGGGTTCTTCTTCAGGGGCTAAACGCTGTGTTGTGCACGATGTCATATTTTTATTGCGGAACATTGATTGCGCGCGCAGCGTGGGATGTCATACTGACGGCAAGCTCGTTGGACGCAATACCAGTAGCGCTCATTGGTTTGATCACCAATATTTGTGCCCTTTATTAATAAAAAAAACAATAAAATATATATTATCTTTGTGAAAAAATCGGAATTTCTGACATCCAGATTTTTCACCAAAGCACGGAAAAGCCTACAGTGCAACCTTTACACTGAATATGAAATGCGAAAATTTTAATAGCCCATAAATTGCGCCTGGTATGCGGTCTGATACGTAAAAATATAGCAATATTCTTTATTTAGTGATAAAAATTATGTCTGTATTTTAAATTCTAAGGCAATTACGACCCTAGAAACTGACGTTCAATCAGATTGCAAAATTCTAAAACACCCCCTAATATACACTATGATGGCCTACTTTAGGAAGTTCGAAGTAAAAATGTGTAGTTTTCAAATTGTTTTCCTTAATTGTGTCCTAAAACATACTAACATATCAAATTTTTAGTTTCTACTCCCTCGGCAAGTGCCCCATTATTTGGAGTCAATGTGTCAGTAGTAAACTGGGCCATTTTTAAAATTAAATATCTCAGAAAGCACTTAAGAAGTGATAATAGAAATACTTATGTGAATTTACATACCAAATCTCATAACTTTATATATAGCGATAACGAACTTATAATAGAAGGGAAAATACCCTGAAACCTTTAGTCTAATATACACACTGCGTTTAACCAGATAACAAAACTAAAAATAAACAATTAAAATTTAAAATTATTTTAAAAGGGTACGCTACTTCTACGTCACTGCCTAACTGTTGACAGCTCTTTTCACCTTATACAAACTTATCCACCGTGTCAAATGGACTTTATGTCACCCCTACTGGGCCGAAATCTCAGTCTCGGGGTGAAACACAATCGGGGGTAGGAAATTAAGAAACAGTTATGCCAAATTACGGACAGCGTGGTTTTTTTGGGGGTTTTTCTATAAGTTTTAATGGTTTTTGTATTATTTTGACACCTTTAGAAGAAGAATGTTAAAGGTTTTGTGTTGTATGATGTTTTAATTTTTACCATTAATATTAACTGAAAGGATAGGGGAGTATTCGGCTAACACGCTTAAATTTTGCTTTATAGTTTTTTATTTACTTACATTATTTTAAAAAATGGGAACACGTCGGTCCAGGTCCCGGGGTATAACAAACTGACTGCTCAGCCCTATTGAACTTGCAGATCGCCTAAAACAAAAAAGAAGAAAAAACCCCCAAAAAACCCAAAAAATAAAAAAACATCAATCTATGTGTCGGTGGCAAGTCGGCCACCATTGTCAAGATAAAACTAAAAGAAAAAATAGACATTTAAATTAAATGTTTAAGAAAATTTTTAATTAAAAAGTTAGGAAATTCTGACAGCTTGCTAAATTTATGACGCTTTGTCATAAATGACATATTAGGTTGTTTGTATAATTTTCAGAAAGACAAAAAAGTTGGTGTGGTATGTAAATTGATTTAAAGTTTACTTAAAATTACTTCAGCATCAAGCAGAGATAACCATGTATTATTTAAATTAAAAGACAATAATGCTTCACATTTATCTTTAATTAATAATATAAACGCACTTTCTTTTATTTTACGTTTTTTTGAAAGAAGTTTTCTTTGCTAAAATACTAGAAGCAATCCAGTTTATTATGTAGTTGTTATTTAATGCGTGTTGACAGATTTTTGAATTGTGGAATTCTGTGTTTTTAATGCTTGTTCTATGTTCTTTTATGCGTTTGGCTAATGGTCTGGAAGTTTCACCTATATAAAATTTATTAAATTTACAAATAACATTTTTGGTGTTTTTGTTTATATTGTATAGTTTTGTTTTTGTTACTTGAGATCTAATAGTGTTTTTTGTTTTAAAGATAGTACGAATATTTGATTTATTATCTATTCGCTAAATTTAAATTAGATAAGTAGTTTTCTATTGCCAGAGTTCTTATTTTCCAGGAATTTTCGATGTATCCCTCAGCATCGGCAAGTAAAGTCGCTGAAGAACGGCGAAAACAATGCCACGTATAGAGGATCGGATTTGGAAGCTGCAGAAATCTTGCTATAGCAGCAGGAATTTTTTCAAAAGGGATAATTTCGACGGGATTTCTGCTACATTTACCCTTCGCATAGTCTGGGAAAAGTCTCCGTTGTCCTACATTTGCTGGACGAAGAGCCATATACTTTCGATAATAATCCAAATAATGTTTTTTAACGATAGTAATATTTCGTGCTACTTTGGCTTTAGTATCTCGTATGTGCATTATCAATAAAGTGTCCATATCTTCCAAGTCGTCAAGAGTCAACTGACAAAGCTCTCCCAGCGACAGGCACCAAAAATTCCCAAAATGGTAAGTACTTTCATCAGAAGGTATTCATCATCAGGTGCACAGTTCAGAAACTGGTCAATTTGCACTTTGCTCAGAATCTTTGATTTTTTGGGCTGGTATCCCTCTCCTTGACGTTTTAAATAAGCGATAAGCTTAAAAAATTTACTGATATCCACGTCATTGTTTATGCGTAGCATAGCTTTGAACATTGAATAAGTCGACCATAACGATGATGCTTTTCAAATCTTTGCTTTTTTCTCAAAATACGCAAGGAATATATTTTTGGTATATTTTCCAGCAACACCTTTTTCCTTACATCAATTCATAAACTTATTGTAGGCAATATTATATTATATACGAGATTTCCTGGGCAGTAAATCCAGCGATGCTTCACTGGCCGCTTCATCTATCTCTTTAAATGGATCGATGCAACCAATACTTTCTTCTACATTTTCTTCCATTTCAAGTAAAAACTAAAACGAGCTAAAACTGACACGATGTATCAAATTTGAAGTAAACATGCCTTACCAACCAGCATCAACAACGGTTTTTAGAATTCATTAATAAATGCCAACTTCAATAATTTTTATATACGATGCTAGTAAAACTATATCTTTCAATTTTTAAATATTTTAATTTTTAACTGCATTATTGCGTTTGTACAAAAAATATTGTATGATATTTGCGTTAAAGTACGTTTTAAGAGACTCATGTGAGTTGCAGAATGAGCAAAGCAAACTTTCACCTTCGTGAAATTGTACTCTTAACACCTCTATCATATACAGAATGTAACATAAATATGGAACGCTCGAAATACCTCCCACACCGTATACCGTTTATGAAACCATGTACTCAAAATTACGCCGGGTCGAATGGTGAGCTCTGCGTCGTTGCCAAGGTTGCCGTTTTTCTGAAATCGAATAGAACTTCGTTTTTTTTTAACGGACACCCTGTTTTTGATTTAGTTTTTAAGTTTTGCTTAAAATTGTGTATACTTTTTGTATAAAGTATTTTTTTCTAAGGATAACAGTTTCTGAAAGAATTAAGATTAAACTAATACTTAATGTGTTTTACCTACAAATACCTGCACATGCAAGCTTACCTGGAATATCTGACATTGTCAATTTTTTTACACAAATTTTTTACACAAAACCAATCATTTAACTAAAACCCAAAGAATCGAAATTTTAATGATACTGGGTTATGGGGACAGAATGAGAACACAACAAAAGTTTGTAATATTTTTAATGACAAATATCCTAACAGAAATCCGTTAACAAGATCTACTGTAAGCAAAGTTTTTAAAAAATTCCGTGAATCTGGTCACGTAAAAGATGCTGCACACTCTGGCCGACCTAAAAGTTTAACAGATGGTTATAAGGCTCTGAACGTTTTGTTGAGTTTAGAGGAAAATCCTCATCTTTCTACCAGAATACTGGGAGAAGAAAATCACATTTCCCATATGTCAGTAGACCTCCTGCTAAAAACCGAAAAATTTTATCCTTACAAAATAAGACTGGTACAAGAGCTCTGTGAAATAATGATGGAGCGCTGCAACGCCAATCCAGATTTGTCCCCCAAATAGTCTCTCTAACGAATCAATCTTTTTTAAACGGAATGTGAGAGATTAATTTCGTTATTGGGGGAAAACCCTCACTGAAAACGCGAAAATCACACCCAGTTCCCTCGAAAAGTATATGTTTGGGCTGGTATAATAGGTCGAAGAATAATTGGCTCATTCTTCATGGAAGAGACGTTAAATGGGAAAAGATACCTGCAGCTTTAAAGAAATGAAATTGTCCCGGCTTTTGTGCAACTATTTCCAAATAATCGTTGTTGTGTTAATTAAATTTTTTTATCACTACACTCGCGTCCGACAAATTTTCCCATTAGTAAAAAAAGTAATACTTTACTCTTTTCTTGACTATTTTAAAATGATATTTTAGGCAATAATCAAGCACCAAGTGACGAAATATGGTTATAGCAGGATGTAGCCCCACCTCACTATGCCCGTAATGTTCGGCAGTATCTAAATAATGTTTTTTTTTGGAAGATGGATTGGACGTAGGGGCACAATCGAGTGGCCAGCTCGGTCTCCGGATTTGTCACCCCTCGATTATTTCTTGTGGGACCACCTAAAAAATGTCGTTTTCAAAACCAAGCCCACTGGCCTTGATGATTTAAAGTTCAGGATAGCAGCAAAATGTAGGAGAATTTAGGAAACTGACAGCCTTCTAAATGTTTTACTCTATCTAAATGCTTTTACGCAGAACTTAGCTTATTGCCAGAAGTAAATGGGCAAACATTAAAGCATCTCATTTAATTTTTTTGCTATTGTTGTTAAGTTTTTGCCTCCTGTATTGTTTATTCTTGTATTTGTAGGTAAAATACATTAAGTAGTAAGCATAATTTCGAACCTATGAGTACAGGGTTTTCATTTATATTTTGACACGCATTTGCAACTATAACTAAAAACGATAGAAAAAAACTTCCTATATAAAAGTTTCATAGTTTTTCTCTATTATCTTTGAGCATAATGAAAGAAACAAATGAGCATTAAAAAGTTAAGAAAAATGAATAGTTAACTTTCTTCAAATGGAACACCTGTATATTTTTATTTAGAATAAAAGCTATTTTCATCCCCTTTTTAAAAATATATAGTTTGTTGGTATTTCATTCTAGCCGTATTGAAAATATTTTAAGTTTTGATTAAAAATCAATGGAAAATAAAATCAGCATTGCCTGGAAAACAAATGACTTGCTTTGTTTATATTTTGACAGCACCTTGACACTCTTGATATTTTGGCGTCGCTTCATTTACATTAAAAAATACTTAACTATGGGATATACCGAAGATCAAAAACACGAAATAATACGTCTTTTCTACGCAAATAATGAAAACATCTTTCAAGTTCGTATGAATATCACCAACGTTTTCCCAAGGGTAATAAACTTAACAAGGAGTGCTCGATCCCATTTAAGCCCTATACGGCAATTTAAACGTCAATTCGGTATTGGACGTAATCCGTTTGCCTGTTTGTTTTATTTACAAGTAGTATAAAGGCTAAATTTTTTTAAAATGTATACATTCAGTTCTAATAGTAAGTGCATATCCAAAACAGTTTTTAAAAGTTGAATATTTAACAAAAATAATAAATAAATCTACCTTGAGCAAAATGGGCAAACGGATGACGTCCAAACATAACCTGTATCTGCGGACAAATAGTAAAAATCGAGCACTCTTTCTTAAGTTTACCACCTCTGGTTTTCCGACAGCGAATACCTTCGAGAAACTCGATAACTTATATTGTTCGTCGGTTTAGAGAAACAAAAAGCGTTAAAAGAAAAAGAGATAAAGGTGCAAATGAAGAGCAAGATTTACATATTTTGCTTTATTTTGAAGGTAAGTTTATTTTAGAGTAACAAAAACAAAATCTAAGCGATATAACTTTTTAGAAAATCCGAAAGTTCAATTCCTTCCGTTTCAAATTATACAAACAAATCCTGGGGAAAAATTCACAGTACATTGAAGAAACCTAATTTTCATCCCTCAAATTTTTGCCAGTTCAAAATTTAACCGACGCTCATAAGATTGAACGACTTAATTATTGTCAAGAAATGATTGTAATCTTCAAAACGATGGAAATTTTTTAACAACATTTTATTTACTGATGAAGCAACTTTCACTCACGGCAGGGATGTATATGAAAGAACAAGCATTATTGGGCTGAAAACCTTCACAAATCAACCTGTTAAGATACAAGGACGTAGGTCTCTTCATGTTTGGTGTGGCATGTTGGGCAGTAAGGTTATTGGACCGATAATTTTTGAAGGACCTCTAACGGGAGATAGGTATCTGCATTTTATTCAAAATGAGATCGAAAATCTGCTTAAAGACATTCCTCTTCAGCAATACAGAACATTATCTGGCACCAGGATGGGGCACCCCACACAATGTTGGACCAGTAACACAGTATCTTAGCGAGAAATACGGAATTTGATAGGAAGGTATGGCACTATTAGATGGCCGCCCAATAGCCCTGACTTAAACCTCTGGATATATTTTTGTGGGTTACTAAAATAAAATTTATTACGAAAGGCCAGAAAAATATAAACATACTAAGACAAAAAATTGAAATGAAATAGAATGTGCTTACTAGGAACCGGTCCGAATTTGTTTTCAACGCTGATTAATCGTAAGTTGAGGAGAAACATTTCAAGTGCAGAGAAAATGGTGGAGGTTACGTCGAAAATTTGTAAATATTTATACTTAAAGTTCGACAAATAAATCATTTGTTTTCAAGGCAATGCTGATTTTTATTTTTCATTGATTTTTTTAATTAAAACTTAAATATTTTCAATACGTCTAAATGAAATACCAACAAACTATATATTTTTAAAAAGGGGATAAAAAGAGCTTTATTCTAAATAAAAATATACGGGGTGTTCCAGGAAAGTTAACTTATTCTTTTTTCTTAAATTTTGATCCCTATTTGTTTTTTATTATGTTCAAAAGATAATAGAAAAACTATGAAACTTTATAAAAGAAGTTTTTTTCTATCGTTTTTAGTTATAGTTGTAAATGCGTGTCAAAATATAAATGAAAACCCTGATAGTTTCAAAAATTAAAAGGTGGTTTAAACCTGAAACCAATAATAAATTTACCTGCTAATATTAAAATATAAGTAGTTTCATAAATTCAAATTTTTCGTCATTTATTGTAAAGGTTTTTTTATGTTTTCTTGAAGGTATTAGACAATGTTATGGTTTTAATAACACAAATCTTGAACTTCCATTGTCTTTATTTGTTAATTTGTTGTGTACAAAAACAAAAAGACAATGGAGCCCAATATTTTATTGTTTTAAAGGTTATTATGTTTTGTCTGAATACTTAAAAATAATTTTAAATTTTATTGTATGGACCATTAATATATTGTTTTTTTTTCCATAACTTTCTATAATTTATTATTGTTCTTTATTATTATTTTTTTTATTCTGTTTGAAAAAGACATAAAAAATAAAGCAATATTATTATAATTATTATTACTGTTTAATTTTTTTTTAAGTTGTTGCATATATAAACCTTGTACTTTTGATCTTTCTAGGTTACAAAGAAACAGCTTTTGCTTATGCCATATCATCAGCTGGAGTAACCATAGCTGTAGCCAGAGCGTGCAGCTCAGCGCCCTCAGGAACTGCGGCTGCGACTCAAAAATCTACAAAATCCGGAAACCCCGCCAAATATTCAAAGAAAACTCGGCGTACACAACCTCAAAAGGACCCTTTTCAAGTGGAGGAGATGAGTATTTCAAAGCAGGAGGCGGTTATTCAAATGTAAAAGACCGATTTTCAAAAAGAAGTTATATGAAAGAAACAGGCACTGTTTCAAGTGTACAAAGCTTTCAAGACCCTTTTTCGAATTATAAGGAAGATTATTCAAAAGACAAACTTGAAAACCAACCGGTGTCGTGGAAATGGGGAGGCTGTTCACATAATTTGAAATACGGAGTGAGATTTTCAAAAATGTTTTTGGATTCAAGGGAAAGAGCTGATGATATTCATTCGAAAATTAATTTGCACAATAATCATGTTGGCAGGATGGTAAGTACGGGAGTAAATATTTTAGGCTTTGGTATCTTTCTCCAGCTGCCAATCTGCATCCCAATTGTAATTTGTGGTTTAGATCTTGATACAATTATAAAATTTTAATATTTAGGAAACATTTTTATATTTATGGTGGAAATATATAAGATTACAAGTTGATTCAGTGTATTTAGACTGTTCTAAAGCATTTGATAAAGTTGATTTTTTTATTTTTGCTAAGAGTTTAAAGTCGGAGGAAATTTAAATGATTTGCAAATTTCAGGCTGTGACAATTACCTAGAATATGTCGCAACATATATATTTTAGTGTTTTATTATGCAAAAATCTGATGATTTTTTTAAATTTTAAAGAATGTGTTGTAAGTTCTTTCTCTTGTAACGTTTTTTTCCTTGTATTTAATATTCTTTTGCAACTCATTAAATATGTACATAGTACAGTAACAACCATTAAATCTTGGACAATTCTTTTTCCCTTTTTTTAAATAGGCTTATGCCACCTTCTACTGAATATAACTATTATATCTGTTAAAAAACCTAATAAAGTTACAGGTGTCCGTTGTCAGTGTCTAAAAATATTTTTTAAAATGCCAAACTTAACTTTGGATCAAAAAGTAAATAATATTCATCATATTGAGCAAAAAGGTTGGCCAGAAAGGGATGTGGTGGAAGAGCTTAATATCCTAAAGAGAACTACTTATTTTGTTAAAAGCAGATGCATGAAACATATTCCTTTGAGAGAAGAGCAGGAAGTGGTCGCTATCAATAAAAAAAACAAGACAATAATTTAGTTAATGTTTTAAGAAACCAACTATTTAAATCTGTAGAACAGCAAAAACGGAGAGCAATTTTCCCAGCTCGTTGAACGGCACGGCGAAGAATAAGGCAAATATCCGAATTGCGCTGTCCCCGGAACCAAACCGTTTTTAAAAAAATTTCAAATAAAGAAACCGCATTGGATTTGCTTGGAACCTCCGTTTTGGGAAAATATAATATTCACCGATGAAAAAAGTGTTTCCGTCGTGCTACAATGCGATACTTAGGGATTCAGGCCTCAAGGAACATGATTGATGAAAAATACCCCGAAAGGAGGGGAAATTAGTGGGTAATTTTCGGTAAATGTTTGGGGGGGGAGGCACAAGGATTGGGGTGTATGTTTTTATCGAAGGAAGGTTCAATGCAGAGGTAAAAAAGGATCTACTGGGGAATATCATGCTTCCTTCTGTCTGGATCGATTTGGGAGAAATTTTATCTTTACCAAGAAAAGGGGCCTGTTCATACGGCTCGGCAAGTCGAGGGGAAGGAAGAGCAGCGAATCGGGGTTTTTTTGGCCTGCACGTAGTCCGGTTTTAAAAAGTTAGGGAAAAAAATTTTTTTGGGTTTATTAGTTAACAAAATAAATGGGGGAAAATTTTTTTGGGGCGTGGAAAAAACGGGAAAACCGAACTACAGTTTTTTGGCCCTTGATGCCTGGAAGGTTAAACTCTGTTTTTTCAAAAATCCGGGCCCCAATAATATTTTAAAATTTTTTTAAAGGTATTTAAGTTTGTTTGATATTATTAAATTGTTAATTTATTTTTTAATTTGTTAGTTTTAAAAAAAAAAAATTTTATTTTATTTTTTTCTTTTTTTAAGTTTTAAAAGTTAAACAAGGTAAAAAAAAAAATTTTACAAAAAAACAATTTTTTTTTCCCAAAATTTAATCCCCCTCACTGAAAAAATTTTGGCCCATGTATCCAAAAAAACCCACCCATTTTGACGTTGGGATAAAGATAAAATATTTTTTAAATAATTAAGGTATCTTTTCGGTGTAGATATTTTTTCTTTACCTCCCTTTACCCATTAATATGATTTATCTCGTACCTACCGATTTCTTCGTTCTTAATACAGAAATATTTTCACACAAAAGGCTTTCGAGACCCCGCCTTTCTTCGGCCATCGCGTTTTTGGTCTTCGGTTATTATTATGGGATTATTATGGAGACCACACGCGCGGCGATCTTTAAGGTCTTTTAGTACTATTGTTTTTGGGGGCCTCGAGGTGTCAAGATCAGAGGTGTATTAAGAAAACTTTTAGGTTATACATTTCCGATTTTATGTCTAAGATTTTATTCTTAAAACTCCAGATCCTGGACCGGGATAAAAAACCCCCCTTTGGGTTTGGGGTTTAAAAAGGGGGGTAGCCTATGACCATAAAAAATTTTTAAACCCCTTTTTCGTAATTCGGAAATCGCATTGGCACGCAGAAATGATTTTGGAAGTACAAAAATTAGATAAAACCCTTTTTGGGGTTTTCTTTGGCAAAACAACTAAAATTAAAAAAGGGTATTGGATACTACGAAAGGGGGTTTTTTTTCCCTTTTTTTTTCCCCCCACACCCCTAAAAATATTTTTTTTAAAAAAAAAAAATTTTTTATTTTTTTAAAATATAATTTTTTTTATCCACTAAAATTTAATTATAATATCAGAAATTACATTTAAGGGCTAAAAAGGGGGAAATTCCCCTTTTTTCCCCACACCCCTAAAGGATACATTTCAAAAAAGTTTTTTCCAGTTTTTAATGGAAAATATAGATCTTTTGGGTCACTGATTTCGAATATTATATTAAAAATTACATTTAAAAAGGGTTTTAAAGGAAAAAAATACCCCTTTTTTAACCCCCCCCAAAAAAAACTTCCCCAAAAACCCTTTTTTAAAGGTTCATATACAGGGTGTTTCTTAATTTAAAATTCTAAAATTTAAGGGGGGTGATTCTTGGACCCATTTTAAAAAAAAACTTCATATAATTAAAATCCTAAACGTCTTATCTTTTGAGATACAGGGTTTAAAATTTTTTAAAATTGGGGTTTTTTCCTTTTCCCCTTTAAATTTTTTTTGAAAATTGGTGTACGACGTTTATGCTTAAAAAAACTTTTTTTACCTAAGAAACATTTTTTTTTCCCCAAAAGGGGGTTCGTACTGGACTCTGACTAGATATTTTTAAAAAAAAATAGTAACTGCATTCTTTAAAAAAAAAAAATTTTTTTGGGGGTCTCCGATCAATTTAAAACAAATTTGGTTATTTTTATTTTTTTTGTAGGGCCCACCGTTTTCCCAAAAAAAAAATAAATTCACTTATTTGCATCTCATTGGACCAATGGGGTTTTTCCCCAAATTTATATTGAGAATGTTTTTTTAAAAATTAAAAGTAGGAACACAATAAAAAAAAAACCTGCTAATTAACACGAAAATAAAAAACCCCTTTTTCTTTTCTTTTAAAATTTTAAATTTTCATTGTAATTTAAATAGCCCGCCCCCCCTTTTAAACCCAAACAAATTCAACATGGATGCCAAGTTTGTTTAGGAACTATCGATATCGAAAATGTACCCAAAATTTTTAAAGAAATGCTAAAACCCCATCAACGTCACATCTAGTAAAGGGGTAATCGGATTTTTTTAAGGGTCGAATTATTGAATCATGAATGATTTCAATAATCGGATTATTTGATAATTGAATTATAAAATTTTTTTAATTTGTTTTATAGTTTGAATTTTAAATTTTGATTTCTGAATCAATATGTAACTTGATTCCGATGTAACTAAACACAAACACTAAATATTATATACAGTTTTTAAAAAAAGCCGGGGACCCCAAATTTTGTCAACGGGGATTGGGGTTTTTTGACACTGTATAATATTTTATTATTACTATTATTATTTTAGTAAGTAAATTTTCCATTTGCCATAATTTTTTTTTTTCCCCGGGCCCACGGCCTTTTTTTATTGAAATTTTATATACCGGTTTTTTTGGGGCGTTGATGATAATCTGAAGTTTTTTTTTCGTTTCGCCAGTTTTTGTTATAAAGCCCCCGAATTTTAACCCCAAAATTTCCCCTAAAATTCCCCTTTTTAAAAAAACTTTTTCCCCCAAAATGGAAGATTTTATAAAATTTAAATTTTTTATAACATAAATTTAATTTCCCTTTTTATTTAAAAAATTTTTTTAAAAAAAAGCACAAACCTTTTAAAAATATTATTTTTTTTTTTATAAATATCAAAAAATTTTTAATTTTGGGGATTTTTTTTAACCGGGGTTAGGGGAACCGAAAAACAATCGAAGGCCCTTTTACTTTATAAATTTGAATTATTTTAATATTTCGCAAATTTAAATTTAAAAAAAATAAGCGCATTTAATTGTTTGGGGGGCCCCGGGTTAAACAAAAATTTTACAAAATATTAAAAGGCAATTTTGTTGACATTTTTATAAAAAAAAAAATTTTTTTTTGGAAGCTTTTTTGTTGTTTTTTTTTATTAAAAAAATTTTTGTTAAATTAAAAAAAATTAAATTTATCTTTTTAAAATAATAAGTTTTTTATATAAAATCTTCCATTTTTTAATCGGTTTTAAAAGGAAAAGGAAATTTTTTAGGATTTTGTAGGTGTGAGGTTAGGTTCAAGTGGGCCCCAATAACTCAAAAACTAGCAAATTTTCCGACAAAATATGATTTCAGCCCCCGTGATAAGCCCCCAAAAAAGGTAAGTAAAAATTACTTTTTTATAATTAAGTTGTCCTCCCTATTTACATAAATATATACTTTACTACTAAAATATTAAATCTTATTTGTTTTAAAATTTTTTTTCGCGACGCGTAATAAATTCTATGGAATCAGGTTATTTTCGAAATTTAAAAATTAAATTAAATAATCGCATGAAGCGATTATTTTTTAATCACTTGCTACAGACAAGGGAAAAAAAATTAAAAAACATTAAAATAAAATTTTCTAGTGGCTTACTTTTGCATAAAGACTACCCACTTTTTGGAGCATCACCAGATGGTTTAAGTACTGATTATTTATTTGAATTTAAAGGGCCCCAAAAAAAAAAAACAACCAAAATTATGTTAAAGATAATAAAATTTAAAAAAAAATGTTATTTTCAGTTAAATTTAAAAATATGTTTTTTAAAATAAAACAAAGGGTATTTTTTTGTTTTTCCTCCAAATTTTGAAAATGACAATTTTTTTTTTTTAATAAGGGAATTTTTATGCAGAATTAAAAGAAATTATAGATATAGCGTTAATTTATTGGAAGAACAATATATTTCCAGAATTAATTAAATTGTAACGTAGTTATAGTTATAAATTGTAATGTGGTCTATTTTAATATATTATTTTAAGTTTCTCCAAGGTTTTTTTTTTTCCTTTTATAATCGATATGAAATACATTTGTAGAAATGGTATATTATGGGTTTTGTTTCTGAATACTTTTTTAACATATTTATTTATAAATTTTTTGTATTTTTGTATTTTTTTTTGAAGAAAAAAAACCCAAAATTTTTATTTTAAAAATTTCTAGGTTTTTATTAAGGGGGCCCTTTTAAGTTTATTGGGGGACAAACAATCACAACAATTTCATCTAGTAAATCTAATAAATTTGTATTTTTTTTGAATAGCATCAAAAATTTTTTCCCCCTTATTCTAGCAATTTTTTTCAAAGTGAATTTTAAACAGCTATTTTTTTTGCTTCTTTTACTTCCTTTTTCTGGGTTTTTTTTTAAATAACATTTTTGGGGGCCTAATCAAAATGCAATTTTTTTTTATAATAATTGAAAATTTTTAAAACCTCAATTTAGCCATTATAGCGCAATTATTTATAGAATTTAAAAAAACCCCTAGATATAAAAAATTTTTATCTGAAATTTAAAACCCAAACCCGCAAAATAAAATTAATGAATCCATGGGGTGTAGCACTAAAAATATTTTCAGGTTAATTTTTAAAAATGTGACCATGAAAAAAATTTGATTTACAGGATTTGAAGGTTTTTTTAAATTTTAAAACAATCTAATAAAACTAACCCCCATATCTAAATCAAATGGGGGTTTGGTAGTGCCATCAAAATTTGTTTTTGGGAGGGGGGGAAATATAAAAAATTTTTATAACATTAGCAACTTTCCTAACCCCTTCATAAAAGATCTTTTAACGGTTGGAACACTAGTTCCAAAATCTATAACCAATCTAAAAAAAAACATCATCTAACCTAATTTTTTTAATGTAATAAAAATGCACATATGGCTAATTTGTCCCCCCTATGACAAAAAATTTTTAATAAAAAAAACCTTTTTAGGTAACCCGAAAAACCTTGAATTATTTTCAACTACCCCCTAAAAATTGACTGGAGTCTTTGTTTTTCTAAGAAATTTTTTTCTTTTTTTTTTTCTTCATCAGAAGAACTTGTTAATAATCCCCCTTTTCTAAAAAAATTTTTTGATTCGAGAATATCTTCACTTCCTGATGATGAAAGGGTTTTTTGGGGAACCAATATCTTTGGCCCACACAAACCTGAAGGTCCCGGCAAAAAAACCGGGCCCCCAGTCTGCACCCCTATTAACCTTTTTTTTGGGGGTTTTAAATCATTGTGAATGGTTTTTAAGGGGGGATTACATCCTCTTTCTTTTAAAACTCTTTGTCACTCCCATCTTAAATTCCATCCAGTTTTTTTGTCATTTGGGGAACTGTAAATAATTTTTTTTAAAAAGGACCAAAAATTTTAAAAAAAAAAACTAAAAATATATATTTAACTTAATTATTTTTTTTTTTTTATATTTAAAAAAAAAATTATCCTAAAAAAATTATCTTTCCACAACTATTATAAAAAAACTTATAGAATGTCTACCCATATGGTTGGCTTTTGATAAAACTTTTAAATTAAAAAAAACCCTAACATTTGTCTTAGTATTTTTTAAAAAAGGGGGTTAAAATTGATCATTGAGCTATTGTGTATTTCTATAATAAAAAAATTAAATTAAAAAAGCCTGAATTTAAAGATGAATGAATTTATATTGAAATAAACGAGTGTGGACTAACCACTTTTTGAGTTTAGTGTACAAACCCTTATGATTTGTTTAAATGATTTTTTTGTTTTTTAAAAATTTTTTTTTGGGGTTTTAATTACCTTTTTTTTTTTCTGAACACAATTTCTATCAGTGGTTGCTCCCCCCTTGGCAATCTCGGGGTTTGGGTAGAGTGCAAAAAAAAAAACATTTTGTAAATTGGTCTCGAGTTGTGGCATTTTTTTTAACTGTAGGTATAATTTTTTGATTATTTTTTTTTTATTTTTTAACTTATTAAGGTTAAAAGCTTTTTTTTTTTTTGGAAGATGTCTTAAAATTATATAAAATATTTATTTTACAGTAAAATTAAAAAAAATTTTTTCAAACCTGTCATTTTAATACTTTAACAAAAAGTCTTTTTTAGCATTTAAAAAGCATCATAATCCAAATCCCCCCCAAAGAGTAGGAAAAGGGGGATAGAAAATTTTTAAATTTTTCGCCCTCTACCCAAACCCCCTTCCCAATTTTAAGACATCATATTTATTTTATGTGATAGTTGTAGAGAAGTTATAGAGATAAAGTCAAAAACTTTTAAACCAAAATTAAAAATGGGGGAACTTTTCAGCTCGTTAATCTGTTGGTTTTCCCCAACCTTTGTAAAATTTTTTTATTAAACACTTTTAACAAAATATTCTGTTATTCTCAAATTATTGTATTGTTACTATTGTTTTACATGTACAAAATAAATAGAAAAAATTTCAAGCAACCAAGGTTGAAACCCCAAAGGGTTTAAAAGGGGGGGGGGAAAAATTTTCCCCGTTCCCCAAATTTTGGTTTCTTTTTTTTGACTTTACACTAAAACACAGCCAGACTACCTAAATAGTTTCAATTGGAATAAAACATAAAAACTTACATCAAAATGGTTTTCACAACAATAATAGGCATGTCCTTTGATCATTTTCTCAATACCTACAGCAGCCCCACCAGGCATTTCTCCTACCGTCTTTTTTTTTGGAAAAGAAAAGAATATTTTGAAGATCCTAAACTGGGGCGGCTTCGGGTTTTCCCAAAAAAATACACTTTTGTTCATTTTGAATAAAAAAACGAAAATTTACTTGAAAAAAAGGTTCATATCAAAATTTTTGGGATAATAATAACTATTGTAATAAATTAAAAATTTTGAAAAAAACACACTGTTTACAAATTAGAAATTATTAATAAATATTAGAGGTTATACAGGTTGACATTGACAATATGACAATTTTCGAAACGCCAACTTTGTAGATGTTGCGCATATCGAATTTGATGATAGGGATCGAATAACGAAAAAATGAAACAAAGCAGAAATTCCACCAATAGAAAATTTAGGGCCGTATCCCCCCTTCCAAAAAATTATTTTTTATTTCCCGGGGGGCCAAAAAAAAATTTGGAAAAAAAAATTTTGGGGCCCCCCATTTTCAATTGGGGTTTTAAATTTGCTAATAAAAAAAAAAAGAAAAAAACCTATTAGAGAAAAAGATTTTAAATTTTAAAAATAATTTATTTAATAACTTTAACTGTTGGAAATAAAAAAAAAATTTTGTAGGTCAAAAAAAACTCTTTAATGCATAAAAACCGTACACCAATTTTCCTAAAAAAAATTTTAAAAAGGTATGAAAATGACAATAAAAAAAAAATTTTTTTTTTAATTTTAAACCCTGTATCTCCAAAAAAAAAGAGGTTTAGGACCATTTCAGGAAGTTTTTTCTTAAAAAAAGTCCAAGAATCACCCCCCTTTTTATTTAGCATGTTATCAAGAAATACCCTGTAGCTTTTTTTGGGCGATGAATTCAAATATAAATCAAAATTACATGTGAGTGCTTAGAAGGGATGAATTTTTTCCTTTTTTAACCCTCAAAGGTAATTTTTTAAAATCATATTCAATTAGTGACCCCAAAAAACCAAACCATTTTTAAAAGGAGAAAAATTTGTTTTTAAGGGGAAAGTTGGGGTTTAAAGGGGAGGGGGGAAAAAAATTTGGGGGTTTTTTCCCCCAAATGTAATTTCAATATTCAAATTCAGTGGCTCAAAAAAAAATATGTGCCATTAAAAATGGGGAAAAAAAATTTTTTAGACTTCGTGCGCAAATTTTTTCTTTACGCACATGGGGGCCCCAAATTTATCTTTTTGCACGGAAACTCCCCTTTCGCACGCATTTTTTTTTCTGGATATTTGCCGTATTTATGGTCGATTTTTTAATGTATTAATAACTGCTGGGTTTTAAAATTTTAAAAATTCTAATTTTTTTTTTTTTTGTTTTATTGAATTTTAGATACATTTGGCGCTAAGTAAATATCCCATATCGTTTTTTTTATTATCGTTTTAATATTTTTTCCTGCACCATGTATTTCATAGACACCATGCTAAACAATAAAAATCAAAAATTTGTTGCCACAAAAAAGTAAAACATTTTCTAATGTCACGGAAGCATCGAAAATTTGGTAAAAAAAATTTTAAAAAAAGTTGGCCAACTTAGAGCTCCTTCGGCAAAATCAAAAGAAAATACGAGAAAAGTATAATTCTTTTTAAAAATGGTGTGAAGAAAAAGGCGTTAAAACTTTAAAGAGGAGGTACTTTTAGCCTTTTTTTTCAAATTAAGCAAAATTTATAAAACTTTATGGTCCAAATACTTCATGCTGAAAAGTGTCAAGAAAATGATCAAAAAAAATGTAGATGTCGGAAATTTTTTTAAGTTTAAGTTAATTTTTTGCATTTATTAAAAAACAAAATGTAGGCTTCAGCCAAAAAAGTCAAGGTTTTTTTCAAAAAGAAGAAATATCTTTTTTAATGAACCTGTAAATCTTTTTGATAAAAATTGCGACCTTTTTGGACTTTGGGCCTGCAGACGAGAAGAACTCGCAAAAATGAAAACACCCGACATCGGGACAAAGGCAACCTAATTTTGTGAAGATTTGACGCAAAAAATTCCCACGATCTTTCGTTCTGTCTGAAGAGATCAACGAGGTTAGTATTTGTTTATATCGGAAGTATACAGCATTCGGCCACCGAAAACATCAACGGTGTGTATTTCAAAAGAAGAATTTGCCACAACAATGCGTTGGGATCAAACATTTGGAAAAACCTTCTGAGATAGCAGATTTTAAAGTTGCCGAATCCAGAGCTAATACCGGCCAAGCTTCCCGATCTTCTGCAAGTTACTTGCAAATTCCGGAAAAGGACCATAGATATAAAGCGGTTGGGCGGTTGAAAATCAAACGGTAGCCGGGGATACTTGAAAAATCAACAGGCTACAAAAGGGGTTAATAAAAAAAAATTTAACTGCAACAAGCCCAAAACTCTCAAGAGGCCAGATGAAATGTCCTGTTCCACATATGCTGTTCAATCAGCTAAAACACAAAATTTCGTCTTAACATCGACGTTCCTAAGAAATCATTTGAAATCAATTGAATTTGGTCATAAACCTTCAATATGCAACTATTTGTACTTTTAACATTAATATTTTTAATAATTATTAATAATAGTTTTTTTTGTATAATCAGTTAAAATAAAAATTTAATTATTTACTTTGGATTTTTAATTTTTATTGAAATATTCGTATATTTTTAATAATCATATTCTTTAATAAAACGCCCGTAGAAAAAGTATTGCAAGTAGAAAATATTGTTCCAATATTCCAAAGTGTCTTTTCCGCACTTAAAGCTTATCCGAACTCCGCTCGCGTCGTTTGTCTCGTCTCATTTGCGCACTTATTAGGAAAATAACTATTTTTAGCGAAATGTATTTTTTGGGGGTGTAGGGTGAAAAAAATGGGGTAAAAACACCCCCTTTCGTAGTATCTAATATACCTTTCCCACACTTTGTAGTTGATCTGTTTCTAAATAGAATGCACAGGGTGTCACCTCAATTCATATACTTTCGAAATCATTTAACGGTGAATTACTGATTTACCCGGACTATAAAAAAATGTATGTCAAATCACGAAAGATAATGTTTCAACGATTTGCTCATAAAAGGGTAAGAATTCTCTTCTGCGTTAGACAAACCGTAAAAAATATGGAAGCGTCTGAATGCAGTAGATTTTGTCACGAGTAGGAGATACAATATCTCCTGTTTTTTGGCCTCATCCTGTTGATGTTGTGTGTTTCAGTTTGTAGTTTAGCAACACCATCTAAACTTTTCTTGGGGTTAGTTCTGGTTAGTAGAAATTTCGCACAAATATTTGCGATTTGCTTAAAATTAGAGGCAATTTAAATATTTGCATTTGTTGAGTAAAAAAGTTTCAACTAGCTATGGTTTAAAAAAAAACATAGATATCAAAATTTAGGATTTAATTTAATCAAATTCATGAAAAAAAAAACAAATTGAGGATTTATGTACTTTTAAAAGTTCCTCTTTTTCTCAACAAAAAAAAACTTTTTTTTGAGAAACTTTTTTTTGTTTCCCTTGAGCTGTTCTTCATAATAAGTAAAGGAAAAAGAGCATTTAAATTTAATTTTTATGGTAAATATTATCTCTCAAAATGGGGAAATTTCTACAAATGCTACTGCTTTAATATTTAGCCCGTAGTTTCCTAACGCTGGAGAGAATGTCGACCTTTTTATGACCAAATCGTTAGAACATTGGCTTCCGTGGTTCGTCATAATTTTTTTTAAGGTTGCGTCGTGTCATAGGAGACAATGCCAATACTCGTCGGAAAGAGCCGTTAAAGAGAAGACAATTAAATCGAAAATGACACCAAACAGGTCAAACATTGCACATTTATGTCATAAAATTGTAACAAAGGGTAACAACTTTTGAGAAACATTCGCTACGTTTTTTTAGGTTTCATTTAAAATATGTTCCAACACATTTTAAATTGTTGTAAGTAGATTAATTTACTATTTTTTTAGTCAGTCCAGAACAACATGCAAGTAAGATGCAAATGTCACGGGATCTCAGGCAGCTGTCAAATCAAAACATGTTGGAGGTCTACTCCAGATTTGAAAATTGTGGGTAAAATTTTAAAGGACAAATTCAAGTCTGCCATATTGGTGGATCAATCAAATTTGGGAAATAAAAACCTAAGAAAATTTAACATGTGAGTTACTGTTTAACCATTTAAATACTACTTTTGTGAAAAACTCTTGTTTAAACATTAGTGAAAAGTAGATAATAATGGTTTGGAAAGTTACCTTGGTTATGATAAAATTCTAAAAAGTATGATCAAAATATGATATTATATCTCATAAAGTATTTTTCACAGCTTGATTCACTGTGCAATAAATATTTAAAGAATCACAATACAAAGTTTATATGTATAAACAAAAGTGGTTAAAATAAATATTTACTTTTTGGTATTTATATTTATTTTACACCTTTTTTCATTTAATTGCAAACCTCCACTTTTACACGCCCAACGTGGCCGCAACCATGTATACACTGGGGTTTTATAAACAAATATGGCTGCTGCCTTTAAACTTGAAAGTTCGCAATTTAATGGAAAAAAGGGTGTAAAATAAATAACAATACAAGGGTGTTTATAAAATATGGTGTGCCACTGTGTAAAAATCAAGAATTGAGTACAAAAAGAAGGGAAAATATAGTAAAAATAAGGTTAGTTTGTTTATCAACATTAAGGATAAATATCCCGAAAACGAAACGTTGCCGAAAAAATATTTTTTTAGATTCGTAATCAGCGCCCTAAAAATCCTCCGTATACCAAATTTGGTCAAAATCGGGGAGGAGGTAACTTTCGAGACAATTACCCACTTTTTAATTAAAACAATTTAAAGTAAACAAATCAGGTTTTATTAAACAATAATTTAAAAAAAAACAAAAGTTTAAAACTTTATTTACACTATTTTAAGTTTTATTTATACTCGATTTATCTACACTACAAGTATGTCTTAATATTTTTAGTGCAAATCCAAAATCGTTGAATAAAAAACGACAAACAAGATTAAATCAACAATGGACGCCAAAGAAAAATAAAAGGAAACGAGATTTGTCTTTTGATCTTTTGTATTATCAAAAGTCGCCAAATTTTTGTGATAAGGATACATCACTGGATGTGGTGGGAACAAGTGGAAGATTTTGTAACAGGTAAAATATATTACTCAATATTTTACCATAAAAAAATTAAAATAGAAACACCAGAAAACATGTATTTCTGACAGGGTTGCCAAAAAAATTTATGCAAAAATGCTTTGTAAATGTACCATATTTGGGTCAAATGTACCACACTACTGTTCCTTATGGCTGGTTACCTTAAATCTTAAGAAGATCTTTACTAAAACAAAAAAATATTTATGTAAATTTAAATATTTCCAATTTACAAGGTAATATTCAAAATTTAAAGGCTAATACAAAATTTTATATTCAAACTCAAGTTCATCTTTGATTTGCTCAAGTAAGCTGAGCAGTATTGGCTTTGTTAATCTAAACCTTTTAAGAAACGTAAGATCATCCATCTCGTTAAAATGGTTTATTTATATTGGATTGTTTCAGAACGACTAGTGTTGGACCAAATAGCTGTTCCTCACTTTGTTGTGGACGAGGATACAGTTTGGTGCGAGAAAAAAGGATAGAGAGATGTAACTGTAAATTCATCTGGTGTTGCGAAGTCAAGTGCGATGTGTGTAGTATTGAAGACTGGATAAGTGTTTGTAAATAGACTTAAGTATTTGTACTATAGCCAATAGGTATCGTGGATTGTTTAGCTGCAAAAACCTGAAAATATATATATAAAAAAATAATAATAACACGTTAGCATCAATAAATTTATTAATTTATCATTCCTTAAGAAAAGATTCCAATGTTAAACTATACCTACATCACCGGTAGATTAATTACCAGGTTAACGTACTGTAAATAGCAATTAATTATTTTCCTATGTTTACATAATAGACAAAGTTTACAAATTAAAATTTAAGTTGGGTCATTTACTGTCGGCACTTTGAATATATGTAGATAAGTAGAGGCGGCTGATAACTTTGTCAATAGGTTCGGTGAGACAAACGATACGATATCAAGATCGAAATAACATGACTATGTGCTACAATTGGCGAAGAATAATGCACAAGATTTTCTCATGGCGAAATAAATTTAACAATGCTTTTATTAGACCCTTATTAACTACCAAGTTTTTTTTTTATTATATGCTTTAAATCCCTTTTTTTTTAAATCTTTTAAACGCAAATTACTTCACTACTTTTAGCCTTTATCTGCAATAAGAATGGGTTATTTTGCACTTAGTACACTCTGTCAAACACTAAAAAGTGAAACTAAACTTAAGTGACGCAACTTATACCTTAATTTTGTAAATTTTGGACAACTTATATCTTTTCACTTTAGCCTCAAATATTTTTATCGCTATTCCTCTCCTTTTTTATGGCATAAGCTGATATGTTGCATTGTTAAAATTTTACAGAAGTCCAATTTTGACTTTTTATTATTAAAAAAAAATGACTAGCCTTATGGCACAACGGATACAATGTATGATACACATGCGTTGCAAAATGGGTTTAGTTTGCGCATGACGTCACCGTTTCTATTTCACAATAACCTATTAGCTTTTGCCAGCACTGTAATATTATTAGACGGAGAGCTGGAGCCGAAAAATCATCGTCATCAATAATATGGAGTTTCTCCCGTAAAACATGTTCATTTAGTATTGTTAATTATGTTCCCGCGTAGGCTGACAACCTATTGGATATAGCCATATGAGACCGTGACGTATCGGTGTTGTTCGTACAGCGTTCGATCTCTAGCAACAAAGGTTAAAAGTGCAAAATTTTTGGGGCTAAAATCATCATCGAAAATATGCTTCAAAATTTTCCCAGGTAAAGGCCCTTAGCTGAAATCCCAAGGGGCTGACAGCTAGGTGGATACAAAAGGGGTGGCGGATAAGGGTAAAGAGGGTAAAAATTTGGGCAAAAAATCGTCATCGATAATATGTCAGCCAATTTGACCACTTAAAGTTGAACCCCTAAGGTGTCTTAATCCAAGCTATTTTGGCAAATATTAATGGTACGTCACTGATTTCTCTTAAAATAAAAAACATTTTTGAAATCCCCAATCATTTATAAGCAAAGTTGATCACTTGATTTTTTTCAATCCGATGCACGGTTTTCGCTTAAAAAAATAAAAACAATTTCTCTGCATGATCATAACCATGCAGAGAAATATCTAGATTTAATTTTTCTAGGTGAAAACCATGCGTCGGACTAAAAAAACTATGAGCAGATTTGATTTCTTAACTTTTTTAGTCCGACGCACGGTTTTTACCTAGAAAAATTAAATCTAAATATTTCTTTGCATGGTAATATTGGAGGTTAAGACCTTCACCTGGGAAAATTTTGAAGCATATTTTCGATGACGATTTTTGCCCCAAAAATTTTGCACTTTCACCCCTTATTGCTACACTCTGTATCCAATAGGTTGTCAGCCTGCGCGGGAACATAAATAGCAATACTAAATGAACATGTTTTACGGGAGAAACCTCATATTACTGATGACGATGATTTTTCGGCTCCAGCTCTTAGACCATATGCTTAGTAAGTATGAACCAAATGATATGTACAAAAAAAATGGGGAAAATCAGAAATATGTCATACCATTTCTCTTCTTGCTAATGTCAAAAAACTTCTTATCATTTTTTTAAAATAAAATTAACAAAAACTACTATAATAATACTACACTATAACATATTTATAGGCTACTTTACATAACAATTTAAATTTTAAAAAATATTCAATAAATCATTTATAAATTCAAAAATAACCCCAGATTGTAACTGTTTTTGTGTCAGTAATTAATTTTTATTGTTATAAACTTCTGTACTATAGTAAAAAACAGTATTGCTTTTAATAATGCTTGTATAGTTTTAACTATTTATTTATTTATTCTTTATTTTATATTATATGAATAAAAATTAATTATAATAAAAATGATGAAATTAACTGTTTTTATTTATTCTTGACAAAATGGTGACCCAAACCGCTTTCCAAAAAATACAATGTTGAGAGGCCACAACCAAAGTCTAGAATACACAGACCCAGTGGTCACAATTTTAAAAATCATGCGAAGTAAAAGTCCTGCGGAAAAGTAAAATCGTGCAGAAAAGTGGTACTTTCTGCACGAACGTTGTTTCTTAGAATAGTAGGAACATCTTTTAAATTGGACATTTTTGTGCAGGCCTATAGGGTGGCACAAAAAATCACTGAGAAGTTGCAGCTTAACTCTTTATTCATTCTAATATAAACGCATAAAAAGAGTAAAATTTCGTTTAAATCCAACGGAATAATATTTTATATATTTGTTTAGAGGTAAAATAATTTAATTTAACATTTAACACATACAGGGTGGTCCAGTATCGACTAAATAATATGGATTATGCCAACTTAAATGTTAATATGGTGATATATTGGTATATATTTTTAATATTTAAACATTTCTGATAGTTTATTAGGGTAAATTTAAGTTAAAATATTTTGGCTTATTGACCCGAATATACAGAGCTATTTGAAATTAAAGATTTTTTTTTAGGTTTGTTTTCACCAGATATTTTGCGACATATAAAAAGTACATAGTTTTAAAATCTGCAAATTTTTCCGGCAATTTTTTAACAGAGCTATAATAAAATAAAGCTACCCATAACTAAAATAATTTTCTTATACATCTAGAGTGTAAAGTATCTAGGAGGTCTACTGGATTTACCCATATAATTAGGATAAGTCGTAGTTAACAATAAAAATAGAGTTTTCATTGTTATGTACATTTTTTTAATGGAACGCTCTGTATTTTGCCAAGTTTTGACTCTTTATTTAATTCTAGATCCAAAATGTAAATAACAAAATAAAATATACGTCAATAATTGCTGTTTTTGAGATAATTAAGTAAATAAATGATATGGCACACATGACATGGAATTCTGGCTCTCTAACGATTTTTTGTTGTTATTTAGGTCAATAGAAACATCTTTTAAATAAGATATTCCTGTGAAGGCCTACAGAATGGGCCAAAAAATCGCTGAGAAGTTAAAGCTTCCCTGGTAATACTAATTTAAACGCCTAAAAAGTCTGACTTATCATCTAAATTCAATAAAAAAATAATTTACATACTTACAACAATGTGATTTGCTATTCAACACATACAGGGTGCTCAAGTATCGAAGAAATAAACATATTTATGCCAAGTAACATGTTATTTTGATGATATATTTGTATATATTTTCAAACGACTTATCCTAACTCTATTATTCACGACTTATTCTAAAAATATAGGTAAACCGAGGAGACATTATGAATGAAACCTTCTAAATAAACCCTGTAGGTTTACACGTAAATTATTTTAGTTATGGGTAGCTTAATTTTATTATACCTTGTTAAAAAATTGCCAAAAAATGTGCAGATTTTAAAACTTTGTACCTCTTTACATGTCACAAAATGTCTTGTGGGAACAAACCAAAAAAGAATCTTTCATTCTAAATATTACTGTATATTTGGGACAATAAACCAAAATATTTTGACTTAAATTTACCTTAATAAACTGCCAGAGATGAATAAATTGTGAAAATATACAAGTATATCAAGATAATAACATTTTAGTTGGCATAATCCATATTATTTATTCGATACTGGACCACCCTGTATGTGTTAAATGTCAAATTAAATTATTTTAACTCTAAACAAATATACAAAATATTATTCGTTGGATTTAGAGAAAATTTTTCTCTTTTTATGCGTTTTTATTAGAATTAATAAAGAGTTAAGCTGCAACTTCTCAGTGATTTTTTGGGCCACCCTATAGGCCTGCACAAAATATCACATTTAAAAGATGTTTCAATTGATTTAAGAAACAACATACTCAAATTTAAAAAAAATCGTTCCAGAGCCAGAATCCCATGTTATGTGTGCCATGTATTTAAAAAAACATGATAAAATATACTTAAAATAGTATTTACAAAAAGGGATGAATAAAAACGAAGTACAAGCCACAATGTTTTTAATAATACCACAGAAATGCAACATAAAATATGATCTTATAATATTTAAAAGAAGTGCGTATATATCATGTTAGTGTGTTTATTAATGATAACAAATTGTTTTTAATAAATGAATAATTAAAATATTTGTTGTTAAAAATTGGCTATAAAATATATTATTTTTATAAATCAACTTCAACGCCTTCCAAAATCAACCCCGGAATCAATTCCATAAATACAGGTCTACTATTCACGACCATAGCTGTATCTCCACCATTCGCCAGATTTTCCTCGTCGTTTTCTTTATCTTTTGGCAAGGAAAATCTTCGGACCGCCTCCAAAGCAGCATTTTTGAGAGAATCTCGTCGAGTTCCGGTAATTTTTTTAACGGAATCCCGTTGAAAGTTGGTTTTTCGTAACATTCCTTGGAAGTTAAATGGTGGATCGTCTTCTGAATTACCTTCCCGCCTACGAGGTAAGTAAGGAATGAAAATAATTTTTTCTCCAACCGTCAAAAAATGTTGACATTTTTGTACTATTTTCAGGTGCAAAACCTATCAATTCTCATACCGTACCAAAATGTACTCGTTGCTTAGCAACACTTTTAATCCTAGGCTTAAAAGTGCTACTTTTAATCCTAGGATTTAAAAAAAAACGATTTTTGAATAACTAAATGTATTAATTTTGACTTGGTTGGAGAAAAAATAGTATATGTCATACGGACTAAAAGTGCTTATTTTTATTTGCAAAAAAGTTGCACTTTTAATTCTTCTAATATAATATACCAATATACACAAGGAAGGTGTATAGAGGTGAAAGAGTAAAAAATTTTTAGCTTTTGAAGCTAGGTTTTAAGGGGGTATTCTTATCTAGAAGCCCGAATTACGGGTGTTTTTTGAAGGTCGATAAAAAAACAAATAATATTTTGGCTATTCATTTTTTATTATTTATTTATTTTAGAATTAAAAAAAAAACAAAATAATATATTTTACAAAGTTACACGCTATTGACGTAGAGGGGAGAAAAAAAGCATCTAGTCACGATTCCCTCTCTTCCGGTTATTTGAAAAATAAAAAAAATGGTAGATTTTTTATCAGTACAAATGTCAACATGTAGGTTTTTTTAGTTATTTTTTAACTTTTTCGAATTTTTAAAAAAGTGAAAATTAAAATTTTAATTTTTGTTGGTTCCTGCTAGAGAGGGATATATAAAGACAATTTATGCTAACTTTTAAGAAAATCGGTTAATAAGAACTTGAGATTTTGTGACAAAAAAACTTCCAATTCCAGCTTTATTGCGCCGAACAATAACTTTAGCTATAACTTCTAAAATAATTCAAATTTCTAAAAATACTTTTAAGGATTTATTCTTGGATATCCTAACTATCGAATTATAAAAAAAATTGATTTTTTAAACTTTTCAGAGAAAAATCGCGTTTCAAGAGCGAATTCTTTTAATTTTTTGTGAATTTTAATAAATTTGTTCGTCGTATCCTAAAGTTCGCAAAAATATCTACATTTTTCTTAAAATTAGAGGCATTTAAAATATTTGCATAGGAAAATTGTCCTTAAAAAAATTTTAACTGGCTATGGTTTTAGAAAAACATGCATAATTTGTCAAGGGATTAATGATAAATTTGATCAAAGTCAAAAAAAAAAATAATAAAATAATATATATATATATATATATTTATATATATATATATATATATATATATATATATATATATATATATATATATAAAGGTACAAGGCTTCGAAACTTAGTTTTTTCTCGACGCTGCGAAAAAGTCATTTTTTTGCAAATTCCAAAATGGACATTTTCTTAAAGTCCAGTAACTGAGTCCTAAAAGTACCCCAAGCTGTAAATAAATCTGTACAGTTTTCATTTGTGGCGCAATTTTAGGTCTTCGCAATGATTTCGAGCGAGAAAAGGTTATCCGATTCCGACGTGGAACTCGCTGAAAATGGCGCTCCCGAGTCCGAAAAATGAGTTTCCCGCGAATATCTGCCAAAATATGGGAATTAGAGAATTTTTGTTAAGACAAAAAATGAAGACCACCTTGAAATCTACAGAAATGGTTTGTACTTTTTTTTCGCAGCACCAATATGCTAAAAAATGCAGATGGGCAAAACAATTTTTTATCAAAACGCAAGAAAGATGGTAAAAGAAATTTTCTGGGATCATTAAACACTTGCTAAGGTCTCATTATAAAAAATAAATGCTAATAACAAACAATTTTTTAAAAAATATCAACAAATTAATTTGATACTCCCAAAATATTAAAAAAAAAAATTGACCCCTGTTTTTAATATTCTAGAAAAATCAGAATGGACCCAAACTCATATGCAATGATAGGTACGGGTTTTCCCATTCCGACGAACTTTTAATGATTAAAGAATGTACATTATTGCCCGAGTAATGGAACAATTCGTCCGCCCGCTTATAAGTAAATCCATAGATAGCGGCATTCTAGCGGTAGAGCGGCAGCTCAAATAAGGGGACTTTTGGGTCCCGTTATCTCGAAATCTATCGATTTTTTGAAAAAAATTATAAGGAACCATTTTTGTAGACTACAAGACAATCTTCATTTTTTGTTTTAACAAGAATTTTGCATATTTTAGCAGATATTAGAGGAAAACCCATTTTTCGGGCCTTGAGGGGCCATTTTTAGCCCTTTCCCACCTGTTAATGTTGATAAACTTTTTTCGCTCAAAAGACCCAAGCATTGCGCCACAAGGAAAAACTGTACAGATTTATTTACAGCTTTGTACCTTCATTTACTGGGCTACAACCAAAGTGTTTCACTTGAGATCGATAGAGTCTGCTATACACGATTGGTAAGGCAAATTTTAATGCAATAGAGTAGGAAACATATGGTATAGCCCCAGACTGAACAGAGAACGACAACAATTTCCCCTGTTCCACTTCCAAACGACGGCAGACGACGGACGACGGACGACGGACGACGGACGACGGACGACGGACGACGGACGACGGACGACGGACGACGGACGACGGACGACGGACGACGGACGACGGACGACGGACGACGGACGACGGACGACGGACGACGGACGACGGACGAAGGACGACGGCGATTCGTTAGCATATTGTTGGCTAAGGCATGCAGGGGGATGCAGTACAAGCGTCCAGCGTCCGCCGGATCGGCCACAGCACGTTTTCTGTCTGTATTTATTTCGCTCAAGCTTTTGCCTATTAAATTGACATCTTCTTTTATCGCATTGAAAATCTCTGCATGCAAGAAATTGGTTTGCCAGCCGTGTATATAAGGTGGGTCCCATGTCTTACTTTTTAGATTAAAAAATTAAAAAACCTAGAGCCGACACTGACTGATAGGCAAAAGCTATAAAAATAGTTTTACAGAGAAAGGACGGTTGGCTTTTAGATATTTTTAATCTGTCAAAGAAATAAAATATTGTTTATTTTTTATATTTACCTCTGAGCAATATTTCTTAACTCAGCAATTGGATCAACGTTTTTGGGTTTTGACGTGAAGTTACTTGACTTAATAAAGTCAAAATCTTTATTGGCTGGTGTAGAGTTAAAAGTATTTTCATTCTGTTCATATCTAAAAAAATTTTAAGCATATAGTATACTAAAGTAAATACTTAGAAATTTGTATAATACTTAAAATATGTTAATACTTTGTAAAAATAACACTACCGAATTTTGTTTTCAGTTTTTCGTAACTGCACCGACGAAAACATCTCCTGCTTTTCCTTAAAACTCTCCTTCATGTCAATTTTTTCCTAATTTCCTGTTTTTCCTTAAAACTTTCCTTTTTTTCAACATTTTTGCTAAAAGGACCAATTACTTTCTCCTTTACTATTAAGTTATTCTGCTCTTTTTTAATTTTAACATCCATCGGATTGGCTGGCAGAGTTGCCAAAGGCTCTTCTGGATCCCTGTTGTAAGGAATTGTTGTGAGATTATCTAATTTGTGGAAGTTTTGTTGTGTAGTACCAGACCGGTGTTCCCGCCATTGATACGGGCTATCCCAACATTCATCTGCTTCTAATCCACTGCTAAAATATACAAATGTTTGGACTGGCTGATTAAGAAATTTAATAAGGTATTTTAGGGCGGCAAACTTATTGAACACAGAGAATACGTGTACAGGTGTCCAATTTTCGACACTTTTATAGAAATCTCTGTAATGTTAGTGCTATCAAAAAAGTAATACAAGCATGATGTGCTTTTTTTGGGTTAAACCGAAAATGGTGAATTCAAAATTTAAAAATTATCGCTCGCTTAAGAGGTACGGGGGAAAATAAAAAAATTGTCAATTTCAAAATTACCCTATATATTAGATGACTTAATTTGACATATTTTTATGTCGTGATTCTGTCATAAAATATTTAGACGTATATTTCTTTTCAAGATAGATAAATAAAACTTGGGGATATTATATAATGTCAAATTTGACATTTTTGACAAGTCACGTGACTTCCAGTGACTTTTAATTTTACCAAAAGGGCCTTAACTTTAAATTTTAAATTTTGACAGCTTTAAAAAAGAAATTTTATTTATGTTGACTTAATTTTTAAAAACAATGCAGAAAAAAGGAGTCGAGACACTCATCTGAATCACCATATATTCAAATTTTTAGATTTATAA
This sequence comes from Listronotus oregonensis, assembly GCA_019359885.1. Taxonomy (NCBI): domain Eukaryota; kingdom Metazoa; phylum Arthropoda; class Insecta; order Coleoptera; family Curculionidae; genus Listronotus; species Listronotus oregonensis. The sequence goes on from JAHBCN010002662.1 coordinate 78,156, forward strand.
TACTTAATCGTTTAAAAATTAATTTTTTAATATATTTTTTTAATAAGTTTTAAGAGTTCTTACCCGACGTTAGTCAATGGATCGCACATTGCTGACGTATCATAAAACGGTATTTCATCCAATCGAAAGTAAGTTTTAGGAATAACTGGCTTTATTTCTCCTAACCATCGTGTAATTTCAGCTTTTTCATCGATACTATCTAAATCTACAGACTGTTGAATATTCTGGAGATGAAAGAAAGCGTTTTGGTTATATAAATGAACCTAAAATGGACAACATCATTTATACATCAACGTTACATTATCAAGAATCAAAAAAATATATTAAACTAATTTTATTCACTTAATCTTGACCAGTTTCTATGTTATTTGAAACATCTGATATTTTAAAAATACATTCGTTAAATGTATTGTTCAATTTATTTACAAAACTTGTGTTATACCTGTTGTGAAAAATTAAAAAAGTCATGCAATTTAGCAGCTCTATACTGCATTAGCACATGAAACATACTGTGACACCTCCATTTTTTAGCATAAGGCATGATAAATCTAAAATTTTTCTCATCTAACGGCTCAAAAGCATCCGAAAGACTTTTGTGTTTTATTGTCGATCTTCTATAAGCTAAAAGTAAAATATATAAGATCGTTTGTTGAACTAAAAAAGCCACAAAAAATACTTTAATATTAAAACTAACTCTCGGTGTTCTTTACACATTTTTTTAAACTTTAAAAAACACCTTTAAAAGCTCCACAATAATAATTTAAAAACATATCTGTGTTACTTGCTTGTTACTTCCGTGTTTGTTTATTCTATCAAAGGGCGCCCAGTACTATCACATGTTCGTAATGATTCAATTGTTTGGCTTTAATTTATCATTAACAAAACATTAACAAAAAATTCCTAATTTCTTTTTACGATCACATCTAGGTTTTTAAAAATACAGCTTAATTGATTAGGTATAACCAGTTTTTGTCAGGTCCTTCTGTTCTGCAGAATATCTAATCGTGACCTTCGCATAGTCACACTTCCGTATATGATCCAGAGACAGGGCGTTATAAATTACACTAAAACCAATTCTTAATGTCTGGGACACGTTTGCAAAAAACTTTTTTGCTACACCAAGTATTTGACTATACACTTGATCGTCTGCAGTATTATACACTCCCCGGGCTTACATTGAAATATAAGCTGAAGATAACAGACGGAAACTTAAATTACTGACCGATACTAAAATGGTTAATTCTCATTCACTAAAAGTGAATAAGTGGTAAAATTTTACAATGTTCTAAATTAAAATCAAGCCTAACTCTAGAAACATAAAATTATTCTTCGAATATCCCATAACAAGAACAGCAAAAGTAATAAGATGGTTTCTATGATTCCCAGGATTCTATAGGAAATGTAATTCAGACTTTGCAAAAATTATTAAACGTTTAACCTAAGAAGGACGCACTCCGGACTTTCTAAGCAGTACAAATTTAAGAAGAATTTACTAACCAACGATCCGCTAATATAATATCCAGATTTCACCCAACCCTTAAAACTTACGTTCGATGCCAGCCAATTTGCATTTGTAGCATTTTTCCCCACGTCCCGTTGGGGTAACAAAAAATATTCAACCCTCAAAAAGGAGCTGCTTGCCCTAGTTTGGGCGTCGTGTAATTCCGATGGACTCATTTTAGTCAAGCAGTTTCAAAACTACCCTTAAATGCTGAAATTGTAAAGTAAAAGTAAAACCTGCATTTGCGCGACGTCATACTGTCCAATTGTATACAAAAGTTTACGAAAAGATGCAATGGAAGGTTTTTCCACATCAACCTTATTATCCAGATTTATCACCATAAAATTTATATTATTTTATAGCTGCTGATGATGCCGAGATTGTGCATAAGTGATCAATTAAAAACATTCTATAAAGGTGGCAATATAAAACTCCTACAGCTACATACTTAGACAGTGAATATGTGGAGAAATAATGCAAAAATAATATACTTATTGCAATTAAACAAAAGTTACAGCCAAATTCTGGTTTATATTGAAACCATCCTCGTAATTTTAATAAAGACATTAAAAAATATTTTAAAAAATATTAAATAAGGGTCAACTAACTTTGTCAGTTACCTTTTTGGATAATTTCTGCCGCTTCTTCGGGTGTCATAACACTGCTTCTTCTTCGTTTTTTAATTTCTTCAACTGAAACCAAAGTTATTCTATAAATTTCTAATTATATTTTATGAACAACCGTTGCTTGAAAAAAATATTTTATCAAGCAACATCCGTTTACATAGTACAAGGTGTCTCCAAAGAAAATTTATTTTTGTTTAGCTTACTGCGTAAAGGCAACAAATCTGTAATGTGCGGGGGGAATGTTAATCGACTGCCTGATTTCTAGGAATTTAGTTATAATAAACGGTTTTTTGGAATCGAATCGTGTGTTCTTGTAAGAAAATGTTACAAAAATGCCGATTCGGCGACTACAGTACGGAGAAAATTTACAGTTATGTGGTTTGCCTAACTTAAATGCTGCGCCAGGTGTTCTCTTCATTCGAAAATGGGTCAAGAAGTTTAAAAAGACCGGTAAAAAGATGAACAAAGCAAAATCCGGACGACCAAGGTCATTGAGAAGGAAAAAAGTCGTAAATAGTGCTAAGCAATCTATTGGTGAGGATCCGAACCTTTTCATTCGTTAGCACCCAAGTGCTTTAAATCTGTATAGATCAACACTATACCGCATTTTGCACGATGATTTGACACTGCACCCTACAAAATTTAGTTGGTGTAAGAATTAAAGGTTTAGGATATCAAATTTGTTACCAGGAGAAGTGAAATAAATTACCCCTTTCTCGCAGTCCAGATTTAAGCCCTATGGACTTTTTGTTTGTAGGAAATTTTGCTGTTCGTTTTGATAATTGCCGTGATGGTTTACATTTAGTGGATATTATTTTCAGAAAATAAATTCCAGAACTGTGTATTTTTATTTTATATGGATACATCAAATATAAACTTTCTTTTGGGACCCCTTGTATATTCTTTATAATTTTACCGTAAAAAATTATGTAAACTTACTACAAACTTTTTCTTGTTCCTTTATTCTCTTAGCGATTCTACATTTAGCCAAAAATCCCCTAAGTATACTCTGAATTTTTATTATTTTTCTGACGTGCGTTTCATATAGTCTTGCTAAATATTCTTCGTTATAGTATTTTAAAAAAACTTTGGATTTTCCCAAGGCCCATCCTTCCATTTTTAATCTTATGAGAAGAAGGCGACAGTTTTCTTTTGACACATCAACGTTTTCATTAAAGTCAAATGCCAAAAATTTGTATCTACAAAATATGTTAATATTGTTAACTAGGTTTATTTAGTGTTGATTCATTGATGAATAAAAATATATAAAATATAAAAATATGAATTTTTTTATGATTTTATTAAATGCTAACCTCCTTAAAAACTCAGGAAAAGATATTCTCTGTGGATAACCATTTTGTCTAACTTTTGCAGTTTCAACTACTGATAAAGCACGTATTTGTTGTCTAAGTAATTCTTTGTGTAAATTTTGGGGCTTTCCTTTTAGATCAGATCTAAGACACCTAAAATTAAACGATGGTCGACTCTTATAATGCAAGTTTTAAGCAAAATAAAAACTACCAACTACTATTAAAAAATACCTTATAAAATGTGTTCCTCCTGAGCTACCTCCAATAGACAATTCCTTAAGCAAGTCCAAGCAAAAAGATCTAAAAATAGTGCCTGAAGTCCTCATATTCTTAATTTGGGAGAACTGGTTAACTCCAGCTATCTTTAATTAAAAAAATATGATTTAGTAAATAAAATAAAATAACGTACTTATACAGATAATATTACCTGTTTGCTTACAATTTCACCTTTAAATCTTCTATTTCTCTCTATATTTAAAATTAAATTTCCAGTCCTATCCAATTTATTTGTAAATAATATTTTTACAATTGGATTTTCTGATTCTCTCATGGTCTCTATAATTTCAGGAGGTAAAAAATCTCTATTTTTATCAGCCATTTCGTTTGCATTATATGAAACTATACCAGTGTAATGAGTAACAGAAAATTCCATAGATTTTGTTACCAATATTCTGTTGGTTTCTTGATTTTGTAAACGATCTAAAATTAAAAAATATGATTGATGGAATCGGCTGTTACTTGGTGAAAATTCATATTAAAACTATGTTAAAGTAATACAATACGTATTGATTTCCACAACACTTATTCACGGTATTTTGCTTAAACAGCTTCATCAGAAGATTGATACTAACTATTAGTATGAATCTTCTGATGAAGCTGTTGTACAGCGAAACATGTCAAGAATTACCGTGTAATAAAAGTGTTGTGGAAATCAATACGTATTGTATTATTTTAACATAATTTAAAAAAATATATATTATGTTTAAATACTGGAACAAAAACATTTAGATTAATACTTTTAGAAATTATTAACTTTTGACTTTCTGTTTACCCATAATATATCTTCCATCTAAGTTTCTCTTTGCTGCATCATCTATAATACACAAGACACCTTCAGGTTTGCTCAACAATTGATTTAAAGTTTTTCTGTTATCGAAGAAGCTAAAAGGCTCAAATTCCATTTCTTCAGATTGAAGATCTTGAAGTTCCCAAGCAAAAATTCGTTGAAGATAATGGTACTGGAGTTGCTCATTGAGACAATTTACGAAAAACTGAGGAAGATGATTTTGTTTAAAGCATTCGAAGCCGAACAGGTCGATTAGTTTGATGCAGTATTTTTCACCACTAAAAGTTCAAAATACCCGTAACTTAAAAACATCATCTTTTCCAAATCGAAATTTTAAAACTTATGTTTCTTTTATTAATAAATTTTAAATAAGTGAATATCTGTACGTGTCATCTTATACCAATTCTTCTAATATCTAAAACAATTTTAAAAAATCTTACTAAATAGTTTTTCCTATTTCTAACTTGTTGTTTATTATTCCCACTACGTAATTCACAAATCTACAGTACAAATTATTTGCCAGGACATCTCTTGCGTCTCGAGCTTCATCACTTGTGTTTTTCTTCCTTATGACATTTCCTTTAAAGAAATAAGGTGATTAGCTAAACATAAAGGAGAAAAGGCACATATTACTAATATATTATATTATTATAAAGCATACAGAATGTCTTGAAAAAGTACCACAGATTTTTTTGTATACCTTGACTTTGATATATATAATACGGGATTCGAATTAAAACTCTTGGGTTGCCAGGTATAAACAGGTAAGTTGATATTGTAATTTGCACCCATCTGGTTACCAGGCTTTAAAGTTTTTTTTTTTTTTTTTTAAATTTTCAGCAGCTTTATTTCTGAATTTGAAAAGAAATAAAATTGGGTGAATGGTATAAATGCTAATGTATATTAATTTTAAATTTCTAAAAGTTTATTTATTTTAATAATTGGAAAAAATAATTAGTGATACGTTAGTACTAGTAAAAAAAATAAGAATTAACATCATACAGGAAGTTTTAAAAAAAATTCGGCATCCCTTTGCAATTTTTTTCAAATTATATTTAATTAAAAATCCGGTTGGCAGATGAGTGAAGTTCGTATTTAATGCAGGTGTTGTGCTAATAGATGTACCTTGTTTTACACAACAGTAGTTTGTTAAGGCCCAACACAATTTACTGGTCTCAATTTCCATAAGTTCAGCAAAATTCTCTGCGTATAATTTGTTCTCCATTATGGCTGATCCATCTTCTTCATTTTCTTTAAATCTTATTTCACCTAAATATTTAAAATAATAATATTTACACCATTAATATTTATTGTATGGGAGTCTGTTTAAATAATTTTACTTTTTAATATTTCTCACGGTTTTTCTGGATGTATTTGAAAATTGAATTTTCACCGTAACCCAACAAAAAACAAAGTCTCTTAAAATAGAGGTATGAAATTTTCATTAAAATTTTGAAAATAATTTTTGGTATAAATTTAACTAAAGTTGTTTTATCTGTAAAACTTAGAAACGTCATACTTTATTTTTAAGTACGTACAGTCGCTGCTAAATTTAATTTACCTCTGAAATTAGTAAAATTTTTATTTGCCAAACCTGTACGTAAGTTTACCTAAATTTAAAATGGCAGCGATAATCGAAAAGAAAGTAGTGATCTGTTCTTCAGAGAATTCAAATTCTTCAAGATAACTGAATATTTTCTTATACTTAATAACATTTTGATTAATGTTGTCTCTAGGCTTGTTGCTTTCGTCGGAATTCTCGTTACTTGGTGGCAACCTCAGGTATCTGTAGTTCTTTCGCTCTGTAGTTTGTATTTTTCTGTAGCATCAGTATGAACTAGACCATCATATACGTAGTAGAGAATATGAAAATTGCTTTGATTCCTATAAATAAAAAAAACTTAACGTTTTTTTAGTTTCTTTAGGTATGAAAGATACGTATACAAATTTTAAGATAAATTCTTGACATCAGAATAAGTCGATTTAACTTGACTAAGTACAGGGTGAGTCAACGATAGAGTAAAGTTCATTATTTCATTGGTTTCAAAAGTTATGAGAAAATAGTAAATACAAAAGATGTAAAGATTCTTAGGATGCACAATTTAAAATTATTTTAAAATACAGGGTGGCTCAAAAAGCGTGACGAAAAAACATACATTTTTTAAATGAAACACCCTATTTTTAAATTTTGTTTTGATTCCTTTTAAAATTCTTCAACTTTTTATTAATAATAATGCATACCTAAACCTAATAGTTCTTCCAATATTTCAATTTTTCTAAAAAATAATTTTCACACTTGCAAAAAAATTCGATAGCTCTTTATTTTTGAAGGTAGATCATATATTTGATATTAGCGTTATTGAAGATGACGTAAAAGATAATGCAAAATTTTAATTAGATGTACGGGTTTCAAAATAAACGAATTTGATCATTTTAAATTGAAAATCTCATTTTTTTTAAATGCATAATATTATTATTTTTCTGAAAGATCTTACAAAACCACAACTTTTATTAAGTATGTCATATACCTTTTTTAAACTTTGTTAACTTTTCCAATATTTACCCTTCTTTCTGTTAAGACTATTGCTATAAATTAGTTGGCCATTTTTAAATTTTAAATTCACAGAAAAAAGTAAATAAAAATAAATTCCTATTACTACAAATTAACTTATTTTTAATTATTATTATGGCGCAATAAATGTTCAAAAATATGCCCTACTACTTGGATACACATGTTTAGTCTTTTTCGTATATTTTCTTGGACGTTCCTTAAGCATAAACGGTGTTATTCTCCTGCACGCGTCCCGAATCCTATTTTCCATATCTTCTGGTGTTGTAGGGGATTCACATAAACACGATCTTTAACATATCCCCACAAAAGAAATCTAGTGGTGTTAAGTCACATGATCGAGGGGGCCATCCAATGAATCCACCTCTACCGATCCATTTCTGTGGGTAATGATTATTTAAAAATTCTCGAACTTCTCGATGGTAATGCGGAGGAGCTCCATCTTGCTGAAACCACATTTGTTGGATCTCAATGTTATCAAATTCTTGAAGAAGTTGAGGTAAATCATTCTGCAAAAAGTTTAAATATCTAGGCCCGTTAACTGTTTCGCGAAAAAATATGGTCCAATAACATTAAAGTGTTTTATTCCACACCACACATTAGTGACCAATGGTTTTGGTTTTGCACTTCCCGTACCCAGACTGGGTTAACTGTTGAATAATAGTGCATGTTATGACGATTAACTGCACCATTACTGCGAAAAGTAGCTTCATCGGAAAACATTATTTTAGACAAAAAATTTGGATCGGCCTCTATTGCTTCATTTATAACGGGCAGAAGTTTACCCTTTGTTCAAAATCGCGGTCTAGAAGTTCTTGGTGTAGTTCCATGTGGAAGGGATGATATTTGTGTTTTCTAGTGGTGCGGTTAACGGTAGATTGGGATGTATCACATAAGCTAGCTACTTGACGGCTACTGACCTGGGGATTATCTTGAACTTGAAGTAAAATTTCCAATTCTTTTTCCTCATTGGTAGCATTCCGGTTTACCACTTTCGTTTTTCATATTCAATACTACCACTAGCATTAAACCGTTCCATTAAACACTGAAGAGATTGCCTAGTCGGTACACGTCTATTAGGTACTTCGCCTTGTAAAGTCTTACTGCCAACAAAGTATTTCTTTTCGCCTCACCCAGTATATAAATCATATCAATTAATTCAGCTTTAGGAAAATCCATACTTATTTTTTTTTTAATTTACTGACACCACAATAAATTTTATGAATTTATTTACTCAGATGTCAGGTTAAAATTTGACAATGTCATTTTGTCATGGCCAACTAATGTTATAGCAATAGTCTTAGACAGAAAGAAGGGTAAATATTGGAAAAGTTAAAATAAATCGCAAAGTATTAAAAATAGGTATATGACATACTTAATAAAAGTTGTGGGTTTTGTAAGATCTTTCAGAAAAATAATAAAATATGGTGCGCCATTTAAAAAAATCGAGATTTTTCAATTTAAAATGATCCAAAATTTCGTTTTTGAACACCCTGTAGCATCTAATTAAAATTCCGTTGCATATATCTTTTTACGTCATCTTGAATAACGCTAATATCAAATATGAGTGATCTACCTTCAAAAATAATGGCGCTATCGTAATTTTTTTGCAAGTGTGAAAATTATTTTCTTTTAGAAAAATTGAAATATTGGAAAAAATATTAGGTTTAGGTATGCATTATTATTAAAAAAAAGTTGAAGAATTTTAAAAGGAATTCAAAACAAAAATTTAAAAATAGGGTGTTTCATTTAAAAAAATGTATGTTTTATTCGTCACGCTTTTTTGAGCCACCCTGTATACTTTAAAATAATTTTAAATTGTGCATCCTAAGAATCTTTACATCTTTTGTATTTACTATTTTCTCATAACTTTTGAAACCAATGAAATAATGAACTTTACTCTATCGTTGACTCACCCTGTATATCTGAAATTGTTACTTTTAGCTGATATTTCCTTAAAGCCAGGAATCTATAATTAAATTTTGTACACTTATTTCCTGGAACAATTTGTATTTTTAGATTTATTTAAAATTGATTTTGCACTTTTATTATTAAAAACAAATGGATATTTGGAATATCTGCTTACTCTTGAACTATATTGATATGAACTGATTAATAATTGTAACTTACATGTCAACAGCTGAAATTCTCCATTTTTCCAAACAAAGAGTTTGAAAAGATGCTGCGGTCAATTTTCCCGTTTGTCCAAAAGATATATTGGTTTTTAAAAC